>UESW01004275.1:740973-812720 GCA_900491605.1 Calamus simplicifolius
GCGGTCAAGAGCTTCCCGAACGCCACCCGGTCTCGTGGAAGGATGGAGGCGTCCCTGTTAGCATCAATATTGGGCTCCCCCCAGCTTCCACGAACCCCACTGACGTCCGCGAAGAAAAATTTGTCTTTCCACCCTTTGACAGAAGAAGGAAGACACAGCCTAAGGATCCTATTCGGTCTAGGAGTAAAAGACCACCACCCCGATTGTTTACGGAGGGTGTAGAAGCTGCGGAACAAGGAAATGCTAGCCTCTACACCCTGCAAATGGCAGAGCACTAAAAAACCAACGATAGTTCGAAACGAATTGGGAACCAGTTGGGATGGGGTCAAGGAATACCGATCCATGAGGTTGAGAATAAAGGGGTGGATCGGTAACCGGAGCCCTGCCTTAAAAAAGGCCTCATATAAGGCGACTCTTCCGGGACGAGAAGAGGTTACCCTGTCGGCCGAAGTGGGAACAAAAAAGCGAAGGTCTTGAGGAAAGCCGTACCTAATCCCTAGGTTTGCAATGTCCTGGACAGACGTAGATGACGCAGCCCCTTCGGGGGACTCCTTAGTAACCCTAGAGGGGCCGGCAACCGCCGGCCGGGCCCGAACAGGAGTTCGCCCGCCAACCGGGCGAGTCCCGGTTAGGGGACGATCGCCTGGCCGCGGCTCCTGTGAATGGTGAGAAGAAGAAGTAGACCACTGGACGGGCGGGGACTCAGACTGAGAAGAGCGGTGGGAGCCCCCCCAAGAACCCGAGATGGAACAAGAAGGAGAAGAAGCCATAAAGGACTAACCTGGAAAGAAGGACGTAAGCCAAATACAGAGCACAGGACTGAACAGAAGACGGACGCTGGCGGATTCAAAAGAAAGCAATGGAGGAAGAAAGGGGGGAAGATGGCAATATAAGGGCAGTTCGTCATCATTACTCCATCTCGAAACCCCCTCTAACCGTCCGATTCGACCACGTGTCCATATTCAGGAGGGAGGCGCTTCGATGGCCCGACGGTACGATAAGATCGAAAAGACTGCCAATGTAAAAGGAGGCGTTAACCTTACCGCAATGATGCCGTCCACCTTTTCGTTGCACTGCCCGAGGGAAATCCTCCCTAATCCCAACAAAAGCGATAATGTGGAAACCGGCCCCCCAGATGATGTTCACACCCCCTTTCGCAGGTAAGTAAACACTCACCAACCTCAGGGGTGGGGGGGCATATGATACGGATGGCGGTTTCCCTGGGGTGATATTATCTCGGGCACAACCTTCGAAAGCAATGATGTGACAATAAAACCCGGGCCACCAGCGTCGGCCACCAGCGTCGGCCCCCAGCGTAGTCTCCAGAGTGGACCACCAGCGTCGGCCCCAGCGTCGGCCCCCAGCGTCGGCCACCAGCGTCGGCTCCCAGCGTCGGCCCCAGCGTCGGCCCCAGCGTCGGCCTCCAGCGTCAGTCTCCAAAACTGACCACTCGCGTCGGCCTCCAGCGTCAGCCTCCAGCGTCAGTCTCCAGAGTCGACCACTAGCGTCGGCCTCCAGCTTCAGCATCAAGACCAACTGTGTTAACACCTGTAGCTGGCGTCGGTCATCAGAGCGGGCCACCAGCGTCGGCCTCCAGCGTCCACCCTCAACACTAGTCCTCAAGGCCAGCCTCAGCGTCGGCCTTCGTGAGCCCCAATCCTGAGGTTTCGGCTTCGACCTCTAGCGCCGCCACTCAGCCTGAGCCCTCATTGTCAGCCATCATACGAGGATTAGTCTTAGGCAACAACCCCGCGATCTAGGGTTTGTTGCCGAACAGCCCGGTTACCAAGATCACGGGCAAGTGCCGGCCTGATCGGCAGTTGCCGCTATAAGCGGCCCCCTATCCCGCAACAGTCCAACCGCTTACCGTTCGACGAAGCGGATTCGACCGTTCCAACTGACCAAAGTATACGGATTTCTCCAACAGTATAAAGAGAGAACCCGAGCCCAGGCAAGGGGACTCTCTCTCTTTCTCCTCTCAAAAATCCATAAACAATTCAATAGAAGAAAATTCCTGTTGGACGACTCACTAACAGGAGCGTCGGAGGTCCCCGCCGGAACCCCGGCCCGGGACTTTTTTTGCAGGCTCGGAGGAAGACGGCGACCTCTCCCTTTTCAGAATCGTGATCTTTAAAAAACTGCCCGACGTTTCCCCCATACGTGATTCGACCGCAACAGAAGGTATTATAAATAGAGGAGATATCCAGGATAGCTGAAAATAAAGTTAATAGAGGCATATTCATGATTAATTATGTGTTATTTCCTCATTTATTCCCTAAAAATGCAGGAATAGTTGGTTATCCCTCCAATCCAAATAAGAGTAAAAAAAAAGTTATCCTATGTATTACCTTTTTGCATTTGATATGATCAATGGGATAGCCAAGGGATAGCACTAGGGATAGCCAGAGAATAAACTCTATTCCGTACATTTATTATGGATAATATTTTTTCTATCAAACACTATCTAATCCTCCGAAAAAACTGCTAACGCGTTGACTCCTAACAGTAGCTATTGTATTCAAGCTGGAGACAATTTAGTTACTCTCAAACATCCATCAAACAAAATATGCCAAAGATCAAGTGTGTACTTTTAATCAAGTGTAACACTACTAATCTCATTTGAGGGCATTAGATGGACTGTAAGAATAACTTTGGCTGAAATTCATCGTAAACCTGATGGTGTTTTTTGTCTCTCTGTGCATCAGGATTCAGAATAAGCTCCAATCTTCAACATATTCTAGAGGCTTCAAGTAAAAAATTAAAACGCACACACCTACCCACACACACACACACACACAACATGAATGCCACAATATGCAATTCCATAGCATCAGATTCACTACAGTTGAACTTTGTATGAGTACAATCTTCTCCTTTGTTGATCTGCTAGCTGGCAAAACGCTAATAAAAATTCTCATACCAGCAGTCAGCATTGTTATCATGCAGCAAGTAGTGGAAAATAACACATTCTATAATAATTGTCAGCAAACATATATTCTTCCTTCTCCCCTTGTTCTTCTTCTGAAAGGTAGGTTCAAGGTTCTTTGGACAAGCAAGTGTAAGATTATGTGCAAGAATTACAGAATAAATTCCAAAATAATATCTGACATAGGCCAGAAACATAGAGAAGTAAAACTTAGTGGATTGAACTGGTGTTGGAGCAGGGGTCAGTGGGAGAAGGAACTGCAATGGCTCCTACTATAGCATCTGATTCATCGACTATTCTTTTGCTGACCTTCGACACACGCCAAATATTTTGGACATTAAATCATCGGAATTGTAGGAATCTCAGAATTCCTTCCCAAAGTGAGCTTCCTTAAATGGAAACGGAAGCCAGATATAACTCCTCCTTCATGATTAGCGGGATTTGAAATCCTCCCATAAGGTATACATCAAAATGGCCTTATCATCCTTTAAATATTGTAACTACTCCCTGAAAACTAGGTAACAGCAATATCAGGTCCGAGGAACCCTTAGGTATGCTCTAAAAAAAACCCTTATTGACACCATGATACAACAACAACTCGCTTGAGTTCCCTTCCCTAAGAAGAAAACCTTCTTCACATTTTTTTGTGGCCAAGGATTTTCACTGACTTGGGCATTGGAAGATCCTCCGCAAAGACCACCCACCTCAGCCCTTGCGTGAGAACATTGTTTTGCAGGCCTACAAGGATAGGAGGATGCCATCCTGACCCCTACATGCACTGCCATCTTACCCCAAGTAGGAGAAAAAAATCCGCAGCGACTCACAGAAGGGCGATCGTAGATGCTTCTGACCAGGCCACTTCTCAAATGCTTGGTCCTCACGGAACATCGACTCTGTGATGCAGCTCAAAATTGAACCATCATGGATCAACCCTATTTTGGCATACTTCAGAGATGGGTCTCTCCCCTCGGATAGAAAAGAAGCTAGGAAGCTGAAGATGCATGCCTCTCATACGTCTTGCACGATGGACAACTTATAAGCATTCCTTTTCCATACAGTTACTCAAGTGCCTTAGACTATCATAGGCCGACTATATCCTGCAAGAGGTCCATGAAGGCATCTGCGGAAACCATCTGGGAGGCCGGGCCCTCTGCCATAAAGTGCTACATAAGGGTATTATTGGCCCACCATGCTGAGAGATTCGAATGATTTTATCCGAATATGTAACTCATGCCAGCATCATTCGAACATCCAAATGCTTCCATCCACTCTTGACGGCCATCGCAGCCGCCTGGCCCTTTGCAAAGTGCGAAATGGACATTCTTGATCCATTTTCTCTGTGCCATTTCTTCCGCACTGGGTAGAGAAAATTTATATATATGGTCATGATTACTTCACCAAATGGATCGAAGTAAAAAAAAGTTGCCCAAATCACTAAGGCCCGAGCCAAGGACTTTGCTTGGCGATCAATTATCTATCGATTCGATCTTCGCACACCATTAATACTGACAATAGTCGGCAGTTCAACAACCTAAAGTTCCGAGGGTTTTGTCAAGATCATGGCATCAATCACCGGCTCACCTCAATTGGGCATCCACAAACCAACGGTGAGGTAGAGGTAGCTAACCAAACATTGCTACAAGGACTAAAGGCTCGATTGAATAGAGCATGCGGCAAATGGGTAGATGAACCTCACCATGTCCTTTGGGCTTACCGAACAACGCAAAGAATTTCACTGATGAAACTTCATTCAGGATGACCTTCGGCACTAAAGCCATCATTCTGATTAAGGTAGGCCTATCCTCGCCCAGAGTCGACAGCTATTCTGAGGAAGCTAACGACGAACAACTGCGAGAAAACCTTGACTAATTGAAGAAGTTAGAGAAAAAGCCCGAATTAGGATGGCTACATACTAGCAGCGCGTGGCCCGCTACTACTATTCCCGGATGAAAGGGAAGCTCTTCCTTCCCGATGACCTTGTGCTTCGTAAAGCTTTGATCTCTAAACCAATAGAGCAAGGAAAATTAACTCCGAGCTGGAAAGGCCCCTATCAAGTTGCAGAGGTCATCAGACCCAATACCTACTGGCTCTAAGACCTCGATGGGAAAGTCATCCCTAGGACATAAAACTTAGACAACCTTTGAGTATATTATCAGTGAAGTATTTTTCAATTGAATGATCTTACTTGTTGCAATGAACTTCTCTACATTTAAATATCTTTCCCCAAATAATCACTTTTTCCAAGATGTTAATGAGAAACGTGTTTCTTCCAACTGCTAGTTCTAAAAATTTCATCTCCGAACCTCGACAGGGCCGAGCATATTATATTAAATATTCGAACCTCAGTAAGACCGAGAATATATATTAAATCTTTGAACCTTGACAGAGCCGAGCATATTACATTATTTCTCCAAACCTCGGCAGGGCTGAGTACATCCTATTATTTCTTTTTGAACCTCGGCAAGACCGAGTATATTACTTTAAATCTTCGAACCTTGATAGGCCAAGAATATTATATTAAAACTTTGAACCTTCGCAGGGCCGAGCATATTACATTATTTTTTCAAACCTCGATAGGGCCGAGTACATCCTCTTATTTTGTCCCCAAACTTTGGCAAGGCCGAGTATATACTTTAAATCTTTGAACTTCAGCAAGACCAAGAATATATATAAATCTTTGAACCTCGAGCATATTACATTATTTCTTCAAACCTTAGTAGGGCCGAGTACATCCTATTATTTCTTCTCTGAACCTCGGCAAGACCAAGTATATTACTTTAAATCTTCGAACTCAGCAGAGCCAAGAATATTATATTAAATTTTTTCGGTAGGGCCGAGCATATTACATTATTTCTCTAAACCTCGGCAAGGCCGAGTACCTCCTATTATTTCTTCTTCGAACCTCGGCAAGGTCAAGTATATTACTTTAATTCTTTGAACCTCGTCAAGGCTGAGAACATTCAGTTACTTCTCTGAACCCTCAGCTAGGCTAAGGTCCTATTATTTTTATCTCCGAACCTCGACAAGGCCGAGTATATTACTTTAATTCTCCAAACCTCGGCAAGGCCGAGAACATTCAGTTACTTCTCCAAACTCTTAGCTGGGCTGATGTCCTATTATATTTATCTTCGAACCTCAACAAGGCCGAGAAAATTCAGTTACTTCTTTGAACCCTCAACTGGGTTTGAGGTCCTATTATATTTTATCTCCGAACCTTGGTAGAGCCAAGAATTTTATATAAAATTATCTGAACCTCTGCAGAGCCGATTATATTCTATTGTCTTCCCAAACCTTCAATCAGGCTGAGACATCTCTAAATTATTTCTTTGATCCTTCGGTCGAAGCACCCCTATGCTATTCCCATAGAGCCTAAGTTGTTAAGTTCAACGATTGCAAGACATTCTGAGGAATAACAAGACTGATACTACTCAGCAAGCTATGAAGAAAGTACAAGCAAGGGAAAAATCTATGTTGAAATTCATTCATCAAAGTTGTCATGATAACAGTGCCCCACGCATGCATTAAAAAAAAACTTCAGTTACGAAAAGAAAAGGTATGTCTAAGGCTCTATTGGTTCAGTCGGCACTGTGCCTTTCTCGAGGGAAGCCACTGAAGGAGGAATGGCTGGAATAGACTAGCTCGTTTCTTCGATGATGGATGGGGGAACCTTAGCCGAGTTTGCCTCTGCAGCTTTCTTGAATTCTATCTCCAAGGCACCGTCTCCATTGGCCCCTGCTCAACGAATAGAGGAGTTGCGACCGAGGTTTCAGTCGATGTCAAAGGGACACAATACTCCTCATCCTCTAGGAATGAGAGGTCAAAGTTGGGGTACGGCTGGACAATCCTCTGACGCATCTCAGTCGCCGCCAAAACATAAGCCCCCTTTGAGAATGAGAGTTTCTCCTCAGAAACTCGGTCGAACTTTATACTTTTCTATTGCTAAGGCAGCTTGGTTGACAGCCTTGGTCATCTAGTCTCGAAGCTCGAAGCTCGAAGCTCTGCAGACGACGCATAGTCAACTCTTCAGATAACATCCTTATGTGCTCCGCTGCCCGAGCATCATTCTTCTTTGCCTGAGACGTAATGCCGACATATACCATTTAAATAGAAGTGGGACAGAGATTACTTTATGGAAGAATGAATGAAGTCCATACCTTTGCAATTACATCGGCCTGTCGAACAACATCTGCCCTTGCCTTCATACCTCATTACAAAGCTTTCTCTTCTCCTTCCTATTGGTGAAGCTTCCCCTAGGCATATTCTAGCTTCACCCAATCTTCTTCCGCCTATTTTTGGATGGACGCAAGCTCACCCAGAGCCCTTTTAGCCTACTGTTGGAAAACTTCAAGCTTGTGACCTTCATCAGCAAGGCTTTTATTCAGCGTACCAATTTCTTCAGCGGCCTCCGCCCAAATTTTGATAATGTCAACCAAGCTTCCTCGGCTGACTTACAGGCTTCTTCAAGTTCAGCCTGAGTCTTGGCTAGCTTTTCAGATTGTTGGCTAGTCAAGCCCTTCTTATTTTGGAGCTCTTCGACCTCGCCCAAGGCTTGGTCGCAAGCTTCTCTTGCGCGCTCAAGCACCCGTAAAGTGCCTTTTAGAGGATTATCGCCTACAATAGGACAATGAGTAAGCTCAAAGATAATAGAATGTGTCCAAGAGAAGAGGAAAGGATGTCCTCACTTACCCAAAAGGCAGAGATGTTCATGTCCCTCAAAAGGGCATCATCCTGAGCAATGGTAAGTCCTTCAAGTCTTTAGGAATCTCAAATTTTTTTACCAAGAAAGAGACCGTCTCTCGCTCAGCTTCCTCATGTTCAACATTTGAATGACTTCCTTCTGATCCAAGAATGGAGCTGAATACCTAAAGTTGCAACCTCAACGAATCTAACTCAAGATTGGCAATATGTTGTCGAGGAGGACCAGCCCAACCAGATTGCTCTTTATCCCCGACCCTTTCATCCGAGGGTCCCTGCTCGCCAATCTTTTCCTAAGGGATCCTCTTGGCCCTCGACAGTCATCCCAGCTTCTCCCTACTCTTTGGGAAAAGTTTCCCATGTTAGCGAATGTATGTATTCGCCGCTCGCAGCAACAGCAGCCTCCAATCCTTTGGTCTCAGCTACCCATTTTATTCTTTGATTTTTCGAATGTTCCTCAGGAGTCTACTAACTATGGGGGACGATGCAACCCAGGCCATAGTCGACCGGGTATGAGCCCTTAGTGTAGTCCCAGGTTACCGAGAAATCTTCTCTTTCCCAAAACCTATCCTCCAACTCTGACAAGCAACTACTTTCTGGCTCCTTTTCCTTTCGGGCCGGTGCTCCTCTTACTTTCTCCATCGACGCCTTCTTCTTCGGCACCAAAATCAAGGCAAGGTTCGGTTCTGAGCCTCTTTTGTGCCCTCCGTCAGGCTTGGGAAGCCGAGTCTCACCTTCTTCCTTGTAGGGCTTGGTTGGGCTGGGCGAGACCGTTTCTCACCCTTTTTGTTGCCCGAACTGCCTTTCAACATCTTCCTCATTCAGGCCCTAAGATCCGACTTGGCCCCTGAGAACATAGAATACTCAAATTAACAGTTAGTCATGCCCTGACATATAAATTTAAGAGTCAATAAATTGAAGATCAAGCTTACCCCGAGGGTTGATACTGCTAAGACCAACGTTCAAGAGTGCATTTTTGGCCAAAAGAACTCCAACTAAGAGCATCTCGCCACCAGAAAGAATCTTGAGGTCTTTGACCTCCTGCTTTGATAGCCGGGGAGCTTTATTCAGGTCCTTGGAGAACTCTAACCACGATCGAGGGAAGAGGCACCCACCACTCCCACGAATGATAAAAAAGCTGGGCTTCCATCCCTTTATTGAGGATGGAACTCCCGAAACCCTTTTAAAGGACCTTCGAGGTTCAATATAGGGCCACTAAGAACTTTTGGAAAGACGATGTTGTGGCATGCCCGGAACAAAGGCACTATGGCCGTCACCCCCATGAATTGGTACATTGAGACAAAGCCCATGATGTAGCGCCAATTGTTTGGTGCTACTGCCGTGAGGCAAATACCATAAAACTCCATGATCCCTTCAATCGTTAGATGAAGGGGAAGGCAGATGCCTGCCTTGAAGCATTTTTCGTAAAAAAAAGTCCCGGACTCCAATTGATCTAGAGCTCTCTATCTGAGACCCGGTATTTACAAATGGTAATCGCTAGAAATCCAATACTCATGACAGATTCTCTCCAAATCCACCGAAGTTACTGATGAACCAATGCAAGTTAGATGCTCCATCTCTTCAGAATGAACGAAAATAGAGCAGGCAATAGTTTTCTCCAACAGGGGATATTTAGTCTGAGAAGAGAGTAAAATGCCAAGGATTCAAAAAGATGTGACTGTAAAAGACTTCGGTCTCCTTTTTATAAACCGCCTCACGAAAAGGAAGAAGACATCATTATTGGGAAACCTTAGGAGCCGTGGCCTTTCGGTTCAAGCGCCATGATCTCTGCTCTGCCACATGTCATTCAATCAACCGCCCTTGGTCGAATTCAAAAAAGCCCCTCCTATTTGATGGGCTGAAGCAACAGGACGTCGTATCGGCAATTATGGCATCATCATGCAGCATCTCTCCGAATCGAACCTTTGCCAATGGAAGTCGGCCACCAAACCCTACTCCCTAAGCTTGAATGTAAACTTCGGACTAGAGAGTGGGGGAGCAAGTGATGCGAGATAAAATTTTTTTTGCATAAGTTGGCTAATGTGGACAGGCGGTGGGGCTTGCCTTGAGTTATGGTTGACTGATCCTTATGAGTCGAATGATGCTTTGCCGAGCTACTCCGTTGGCATCTCCGCCCGAGTCTCGCTAGAATGAACCTTAGCTGACCGACCTTCGGCTTCCTTTGCCAAGTCTCACCCTCAAACCAGGGTTACCGAACCTCAATAATTGGGAGTCTCCCAATCGACTATTCTTTTTCCCAACCTTCGGCCCATGCTGAATATTTCAGACATCATATTATCGAAATTGTGAGAATCTTGGAATTCCTTCCCAAAGTGAGCCTTCTTAAATGAAAATGGGAGCCAGACATAGCTTTCCTTTATGATTAGCGGGATTTAAAATCCCCCGATAAGGTATACATCGAAATTAGTTTTATCCTCCTTCAAATTCTATAACGGCTCCCTGAAAATCAGGCAACAGCAATATCATGTCATAGGAGCCCTCAGGTATGCTCTAAAAAAATAAATTTAAACCCTCATTGACACCATAACACAACAACAACTCCCTTTGAGTTCCGTTCCCTTAAAAAAAAAAAACCTTCTCCACATTTTTCTGTGACTAAGGATTTCAACTATCTTGGGCTTCGAAGGGTCTTATGCAAAGACCACCTACCTCAACCCCTGCTTAAGGACTTTATTTTGCAGGCCTACAAGGATAGAAGGAAGCTACCCGGACCCCCCTTTCCCGTGCACTGCCATCTCATCCCAAGTTGGAGAACGGAAATCCGCAGCAACACTCTCAAACATCCATCAAACAAAATATTGCCAAAGATCAAAGTGTACTTTAATCAAGTGTAACCCTACTAAACTCTTTTGCGGGCATTAGATGGACTGTAAGAATAACTTTGGCTGAAATTCATCATAAACCTGATGGTGTTTTTTTGTCTCTTTGTACATCGAGGATTCAGAAATAAGCTACAATCTTCAACATATTCTAGAGGCTTCAAGTAAAAAATAAAATGAACACACGCACACACAAACATGAATGCCACAATATGCAATTCCATAGCATCAGATTCACTACAGTTGAACTTTGTATGAGTACAATCTGCTCCTTTGTTGATCTGCTAGCCGGCAAAACGCTAATAAAAATTCTCATACCAGCAGTCAGCATTGTTATCATGCAGCAAGTAGTGAAAAATAACACATTCTATAATAATTGTCAGCAAACATATATTCCTCCTTCTCCCCTTGTTCTTCTTCTGAAAGGTAGGTTCAAGGTTCTTTGGACAAGCAAGGGTAAGATAATGTGCAAGAATTACAGAATAAATTCCAAAATTAATATCAGGCCAGAAACATAGAGAAGTAAAACTTAGTGGATTGAGCTGATGTTGGAGTAGGGGTCAGGGGGAGAAGGAACTGCGACGGCTCCTGCTAGCATCTGATTCACCTTCTGCATTGAGGGCCTTAGAGATGGCTCCTCCTGGATACACCAAATGGCCACCATTAAAAATCTCTCCACTGTACTCATGTCAGCCATAGCCTCTTCATCTTCCCCCACCAATAGGTCCAACCTCCCTTCTCTATAGCAGTCATAAGCCCAATAAGCGAGCACAATCTCCTCCTCATTCCCCACCTCAGGATTTAGGCTTTTCCTGCAACATATAATCTCCAGCAACATGACACCAAAGCTGTAAACATCCACCTTTGCAGAGATCGCCACATTCTTAAACCAATCAGGTGCAACATATCCTCTGGTTCCCCTGGCGCCAGTGTTGGTTCGATGAGACTGGTCGGTTCTTAGAAGCTTAGCCAATCCAAAATCTGAGATCCTAGCGACAAAATTAGCATCTAGGAGTATGTTTTGCGGCTTTATATCACAGTGGATGATCTGGTTGCTGCACTCTTCATGCAAGTATAGGAGTCCCCTGGCAACTCCCAATGCGATTTTGGTCCGCTGGTTCCATTGGGGCCTCTCACTCCCGAACAGGAAGCTCGTCAACGATCCATTGCTCATGTACTCGTATACCAGAAGCCGATGCATGCCTTCATTGCAGAAACCAAGCAGTCTAACCAAATTTTTGTGGTGAGTCTGGCCGATCGATCTCACCTCATTCATGAATTCCTTGTCGTTGTCCTGAAGCAGCCTGTCCAACTTCTTCACTGCGATCCACCTTCCTGTGTCCCGTGCTAATAATGACCCTTGTAGACCTTTCCAAATGATCCACTGCCCAGTTCCTCACTAAATCCGTTTGTAGCCTTCTCGAGCTCTCTGTAAGTGAAAGCTCTCAAATTCATACCCGACATGCTCGATTCCGGTTCAATCGGCTTCCTGTTTCCATAGCGACGGAAGACATTCACCGAGATCACGGCGATTAACACCATATTAAGAAGCGCAGAGCCCCCCAGAAGCAATGATTCCACTAGAATTAAAGTTGTTCTATCTTTCTTCTCTACAGTTACAACCGGTATGGGTGGCTGAGGCAGGGAAGCACTACCTTTGGCCACTTTGATTAGAGCCTTCCAGGGGAAACTCCCCGTCATCCTCCCGTTCGACAAGGGGAGCTTCTTCTTGTAGCACTCTTCCCCCTTAAAGATGGTTACGGCACACATGCAATCATTCAGACAGTACTCTCTGCACTGGCCTTCATTCACCTGCGTGTAATGCTCGTAGTCTGATAGCGGCCAGTCGGTGTTTGCTAGCTCGTTGAATTCGAACAGATCTGTCTCGTTCCGCTCGCAGCTCTGCGGCGCAAAGTTCGGCATGCAACCTAAATACTTCCTTGTGGAATCGATGAACGAATAGTTGAGTGGGCACAGGCAGTCGGGCTTCTTCTGACCGTCTTTCAACACGCAGTAGCTATTGAATCCACAGGTCCCGCTCCCGTACTGGTCCATGATCCTGGTGCAAATGTCCGAAGGGGTGGTTGCCGCCACGGTCCATCCCTGCTGCCTGTTCGATGCGTTCTTCGAGTAGACGTAAAGCGTGAAGACGCCATCGGGGTCGAGCGTCGCCCTCTGGTAGTAGTCTTTTGTCGATTGGCTGACGTTTTGGAATACGTCCATTGGTGTGCCGTTTCGGAGAGCCAGATAAGGGCCGCCGGAATCGTTGAACCCGAGCTGGGTGCCATTGGTGTTGGGGTCCGGCCAGTAGGCAGAGTAGTAGTTTTCAGCAGGCCAGGCGACGGGGTAGAGCGCCAGGTAATCGCCGTTCGGGGCGGCGAAGCGAACCGGCCATCGGAGTAGTCCAGATCTGTCAGCCGTGACCGGAGACTCTGTCTTGGTGATAGGACTTGGCCCGGAAGGAGGGTGTCGGTCGGCGAGGTGAAGCTCTCCCATAGAGGGGAGGAAGAGATGGAAGAGACCAGGATGAGATTGCCGGTGTCGAGGAGGGCGGCGTAGGAGGCTTCGCCGACGTTGGTTTTCCAGACCTCATTGCCGGTCTGGTCCGTGAGGGAAAACCCGCCATTGGAGGTGAACTCGAGCTTGGACCGGCCTGGACCGGCTTGCCGCCGTTGGCAAACCAGACAATGGCCTGGGGGGAGGTAGAGTTGAAACCAGATGGCGAGGAGGAAAAGGGAGGCGTTGGAGTCGAGGGACGGAAGCCGAAGGCGAAGTCGCCGGAGGGGGAGGGCCAGTAGGTGGTTGAGGCCGAGGGGAGTGAGGGTGGTGCCCTGGGTCAGGTTGGTGTAGGTTTGTGCAGTTGCTGAGAAAGCTTGGGTTAGAACAAGGAGTGTCGTTAGACTTACGAGGTACTGGCGAGAGAGAGGAAGGGCTGATGCCATTGCCATGGATATGGGATTTTCTGTGGATCGTCACCGTATGTTTGCCAGTTTCAGCGTCGGAGAGATGAGTCGGCCATTCATACGCGTGCCATGCTCCTTTGACTTTTCCTTCATTTTGCCTTGACTTCAAGTCGAAACTTCGACGGAAGAACCGGCGTTGCGAGGTTTGACGCTTTCTTCTTACTGGCTGTCGTACTACGTCGCCATCTTGAGGTTGCTTTGCTTTTGGACCGCCGGGACATGTGGCATTTCGGTGCGGTTTCTGCGAGGCCGTCTTTGAATTTCGACCATCCATTCCGATGCGTGAATAAATGCAGTGAAATGAGTGAATAAGACGGGTTAAGAAGAAGTCGAAGGCTCGCTCTCTCTCTCTCTCTCTCTCTCATCAGCCGATTCACGTTGGCAGTTGTTGATTGATGGAATTAGCCAAACTAAATGCACTATTCCACGCGTCGGAAGGAAGAAGATGGCGATGTCCGACCTGCGAGTCGGGAAACAGGAATCATTGCTCTCGAGCAATGCAGGTAGGACGACTCGTTCTAACCGCCCGAATGCCTTGTTCTCAGCCGTTATTTTTAAACTAAAAAAAAATAGATATTAATTATCAATATTTCACCCATAAATAAGTGACTCTTTCTTGCAAAATATTTTTTTATAAAAATTACAAAGACGCAATCGCACCTCTTATCTTGTTTGAGAAAAAAATTCATTTAGAATTAGATGAAAACAATCCTATCGAACCTACAAATTAATGTATGGCTTTTATCAACATGATTTGTGATGCGGACAATCGACCGTGTTGAGCGACGGGCATGCTGAGGTTTGTTGTGGACTTCCAAGTGGGATGAAGGAGTCGTCTCCCTTCTTCGGAACTCTGCAAGAAGTTTCCGGCCAGTGTTCCCGACGAGGACCCTCCAACGCTCAAGTTAGTAAACTTGTCGCTCAGTTATCTAGTAGTGAGATAGGAGTTGAGAGATAGGGAGAGAGACCCCCTGCATTGAGCTCGGGTTCTTCTCTTATACCTGTCTAGGGAGTCCCGTTTACCTCATTCCGTTGGAACCATCGAATCTTCCTTGTTGAGATAAGTTTCTTTGAATGGCGAATGGTTAAGCCGTTGCTGGATGAGGGCCGCTTGTAGCGGTAACTGCCGATCGTGGAGGCACTTGCCCGTGATTTCAGTGAGCGAGATACACGGCAATAGACCTCGAATCTCGGGATCCGCTATCTGAGGCGGATCATTGTATATGCGAAAAGGCACCAAGTTAGGACCGGAGCCGTTGCTGGAGGCCGTCGCCAAAGGCCGTTGCTAGAGACCGAAGCCAAAGACCATCGCTGGAGGCCGTTGCTGGAGGCCGGAGCCAAAGGTCTTAGCCAAGGGCCGTTGCTGGATGCCGGAGCTAAAGACCATCGCTAGATGTCGTTGCTGGAGGCCGTCGCCAAAGGCCGTCGCCAGAGGCCGGAGCCAAAGTTCCTTTTCTAGCAAGTGGATGCACGTCGGTAGAGGCCGACACGGACGCGAACACTGTTGAGGCCAATGCCGGGCGCTGTTGAACGCCGACGAGGCCGATGCCAAGACCGACGCCGTGGTCGAAGTGTTCGAGGTACCCTCTTTTTCGTTTTCTATGAGCCGCAAAGAGATTCAGAGGCCAACATTCGTCAAATTATGTTAGCTATTTGGATATTTATGATTTAATTTAAACTATATTATATATCAATATTGAGATATATATATTTTTAATATAATTGAAATATTATATTATTATATATATATTTAATATAATTTATATATGATTTAATTTATTTCATTTCAAGTTTATAATTATTTTTTATTAGTGTCTAATCATTATATAATTTTATATCTATTTATTTTAGCATTGAGAGTAATGGATGTGTAAAAGAAGAAAGTATTGAATTGATCATTTTGATAAATTACTTTAAAAAAGAAAATATATATTGAATTCTTTAAAAAATAAATTAAATCAATCTAAAATGATTTATGGGTTTATTTTAACCTGATCATTTAAGGTTATGATTTAGCTTTAATGATCTAAATTTGAAAATAATTTAAATTTAAATGACCTAAATATTATTTAAATCTGAAATGATCCAATTGCTGCCTTTATTTAGAATTGAACCTATACTTTTCATGAAAGCACTCGGTGATTTTAAGGAAGAGAAAATAAGAAAAAAAAGTTATCATTGCAAATTGGGTATGCTACCTTCTGAAGCTCATTCAATTCTTCAACATTCTTCGTTATCATCGTACCAAGCGCCTTCACCCTATCGGGAGTTATTATATGTGGAGAAAGCATTTGTGTCTATGAACACTTAGGTAGTGTTTGATAGAAAAAATATTATCCATGAATAAATGTATGGGATAGAGTTTATCCTCTGGCTATCCCTAAGGATATTCCTTGGCTATCCCATTGATCATATCAAATGCAAAAAGGTAAATCCATGGGATAACTTTTTTTTACTCTTATTTGAAGGGATAACCAGCTATTCCTACATTTTCTAGGGAATAAATTGAGGGGATATCCCATGGTTAACCATGGTTAACCATGGATTATCCCTTTGGTTAACTTTATTTCCAGCTATCCCTTATAGTTATGGCTTTTGGGAGAGGGGATAAGAGAGAAAATATCCTCTGAATATCCCCTCTTATCCCTATTTCAAACACTACCTTAATTTATATTGACCAAATCCACCACTAATTTTGGCCACTATCTTCTACGCTATTATTCAAGATGGATGTTGCAGGCACCTCAAAAGATTTGCATTTTAGCTGATAGACCGAGCACGCAAGGGGGAGCCTTGCATGGAGGCCTAATAGCCAACAGTCCATTGACATGCCAAGAGGTTAGGGCAGACCAATCAAACTTTGATCTGAAGGAGCCATAGAGCCTGCTTGAAATGCAAATAAAAACAATTTATTGTTATCATGAACTAGATTTTGCCATGTTTGATACGCACAGCTTAAAACGTTTTGTTCCGTCCCTCCTTGCCTCGCCGACCTCCTCTTTTCATATTAGTGGTGGCCATGAAGGTGAACGCCATCCCTCTCGAAGGTTTCAAGCCGTCAAATAAGGGTGCTGTTGCGAGTCTTCATCGATCTGTTATGTTTGATTTAGTTCAATTCATTACCTTGATTCATGATCCATTGGTGGAGCAATTATAGGAATGATGTTATTTGGGGTCTGTGTACAAGCAGTTGTCTACTAATAAAATGAAAATGTCTTTGTGCATTGCTTTTGTTGCACGTGCATCGAGCGCATGGGTCATGATTCATTGAACCGCACTACCATCAGTGCACCTTGTATGCACGCTCGTATGGGTACACAGTCAATGCACATGTTCGATGCATGTCTTTGTGCATAAAAAGCTATGCACAAAGACTTTTCTTAATAAAATTTCAGCGATCAGGAAGCATTCCCAATTGACCAAGTTTCGGAGGTTTGGACTCCGTGGAAGCAACGTCTCTCTTTCTTCCATTTTCTTGAACATCACAATGGGCCACCAAAGAAATTCACTAGCTAGGATGGCGTCCCAGTTTCCGGTTGACGGTAGCCCTCACGTCTGGCGGCTGATCAAACGGGCTCCAATAGCCTAATAAGGTTCAAATCCAGGCACGAGCCATAGCAAAACTAGGGCCATGGCCAATTCCCGGTGACCAACAACCACCGTTTGCGACCCGCCGGTGCAAATAAAAGGTGAGGAGAGGGAGGGCAAGAGTGAACGATGGAGGAAGGCTTATTGGCAAGGGATTGCCGATCGAACGGAAAGAAGAAGAATAACCCACCGTCAATTTCAAACTGGGGCTTATCCATGAACTATGTGTAGTATCTCGTTTCGGTAGATGGTCCTATTTTATTACGATATCGCTTAATCTTTTGCAGATAATTCTCAACGATAGTCAAGAACAGCTTGGCCTCGACTTTTTTCTTCAGCCATGAACAGCTTCGGCCTCGGCTTTTTCCTTCGGTCATGAACAGCTTCGGCTCGGCCTCGGCTTTTTCCCCTACGGCCTATTCCCCTTGGCCTCAGCCCCTCGGCTTATTTCCCTCGGCTGTGAACAGTGTCATGCACGTGAACAGTGTCATGCACATGAACAGTGCCTTCCACGTGAATAGTGCTATTCAAGCACTCTATAATTAATGCTCTACAAGGGATAGCTGACTTCAACTCCAAACGTCCCCAATGGCTGCACCATGGGGCCCACGTGACTAACTTTATCATCTATCGCTGTTCACGCAGGATTTCCATATGGCTTGCCAACCCGTTTCTCTTTTGCCAAGATCACGGGTAGTTACCGAAATATTATGGACAATTGTCGATATTCAGGGCGCGCGTTTAGCGGCTATTCGCCCACCTACCATTAACGGAGCCGATCTTGGCGGAAGGCATGATCCGACGATTATTCTCGAAGGATAAGAGGGACTTCCGAACAGGTATATAAAGACCCCGACTCACAACGAGGAGGGGAACTCAATCTCTACTCTTCCATTAAAAAATCCATGTTCTCCAGATCGCTGACTTAAGCGTCGGAGGGTCCCCGCCGGAACCACCGGTCCTAGAATTTTCTTGCAGGTTCCCGGCTGAAAGAGACGGTCCCTGTCATTCCTCTGAAGGCCTACGAAGCATTTCTGTCGCCTAACGCTCCTCAAAAGTGATTTGGCAGCAACAGATTAGCGCGCCAGGTAGGAGGGATCAGCGATGCTAGTTTGCAGATCCTCATCCCCCTCTAATCAAAATGGTGGATCATAAAGATAGTGATGACAATAATCAAAGAAGCTTTCACTAGTTATGCTGGGGGCACCTTGGCCTCAGCGAATCGGCTTCTCCTCCTTGGGACCAGCAGGCGAAAGCTTCTGCCTCCCGGCTGTCCCAACTCCAAATCTTCAGCCTTAACTCCCACTCAGCTTCAGACTGCCCCCTTCGGCACTAGGCTTCGGCTGCTTCCCTCGATCTCGGATTAGCTTTCACTCGGCCTCAGCACCGAGCCCCCCTCAGCTGCTCTCGCTCCTCGAACCGTTAGCAAATACCGAGGAGCCACTTTTCGAGAGAGTACCGCACTCTGATACCCTCTCTCCCCTCCTGCAACCTGGCACATGGTGATGTCCATCCAAGGTCATGTCTTCCGATTCTTGGTTTTGCCAAACACTAGGACATCTCCCAGCACTACAAGAAAATTCAGAAATAGCGACGCCAATTTAGCGATACATTTTTGCGTCACTAAATTGCGATCAAATTGCGACAACACAGCGAGAAAAACAAATAGCGACGCCATTAGCGACGCAATAAAAATGCGTCGCAATATAGCGACGCATTAACGACACAAAAACCAAAAAATAAAAAAAAATTGTTAATATAGCGACGCAGTGATTGCATCATTATTTAGCGACGCATATAACAAAAAAATAAAAAATATAATTTTTTATATAATGATGCATAAGCGATGCAAAAACTAAAATTTTAAAAAAATTTATTAATATAGCGACGCAGCGATTGCATCGCTATTTAGCGACGTAATAGCGACGCCTATAACAAAAAAAGAAAAAAAATTTAATTTTTAATATAGCGACACATTAACGACGCAAAAACCCAGAAAATTTAAAAATATGTGTTAATATAGCGATGCAATAGTGATGCAAATATCAAAAATATAAAAAAAATTAATTTTTAATATAGTGATGCAACATTGCGACGTAAAAACCTAGAAAATAAAAAAAAAAAATTGTTAATATCAACGCAATGATTGCATTGCTATTTAGCGACGCAATAGCAACGCAAATATCAAAAAATAAAAAAAATTAATTTTTAATATAGCGATGCAACATTGTGTTGCAATATAGCAACGCATTAGCGAGGCAAAAACCCAAAAATTAAAAAAAAATTTATTAATATAGTGACGCAATGATTGCGTTGCTATTTAGCGACGCATATACCAAAAAAAAAAAAAAAATTTATTTTTTAATATAGCGACGCAAAAATCCCAGAAAATTAAAAAAATAAATCGTTAATTTAGCGATGCATGTAACAAAAAAAATAAAAAAAAATTTATCGTGATCATGGCCGGCAACCATGGCCGTGGCCTGGCCACGGTGGCCAGGCTGCCGATAAAAAAAAAGGGGTTTTTTTTCGACAACCCCTCCCGTGAAAAAAAAACAAAAATATAAAGTGGTTCCCCCCCTTTCTTGCCGGCCATGGCAGTGTCCGTTGTCGATCATCGCTGATCGGGATAATGGCTTGGATCG
This sequence comes from Calamus simplicifolius, assembly GCA_900491605.1. Lineage (NCBI taxonomy): Eukaryota > Viridiplantae > Streptophyta > Magnoliopsida > Arecales > Arecaceae > Calamus > Calamus simplicifolius. The sequence goes on from UESW01004275.1 coordinate 760,631, forward strand.
CTCGCAACCATCGGATCATCGCCGATCGGATGGATCGCAACCGTCGGATCGATCATCGCCGATCGGGATCATGGCTTGGATCGATCGCAACCGTCGATATCGTCGCCGATCGGATGGATCGCAACTGTTGGATTGATCATCACCGATCGGGATCATGGCTTGGATCAATCGCAACCGTCGGATATCGTCGCCAATCGGATGGATCGCAACCGTCGGATCGATCATCGCCGATCGGGATCATGGCTTGGATCGATCGCAACCGTCAGATATCGTCACCGATTGGATGGATCGCAACCATCGGATCGATCATCGCCGATCGGGAGCATGGATTGGATCGATCATAACCGTCGGATCATTGCCGATCGGTTGGATCGCAACCTTCGGATCGATCATCGCCGATCGGGATCATGGGTTCAATCGATCGCAACTGTCGGATATCGTTGCCAATCGGATGGATCGCAGCCATCAGATCAATCATCACAGATCGTGATCGTGGCTTGGATCGATCACAACCGTCGGATCGTCACCGATTGGATGAATTGCAACGGTCAGATCGATCATCGCCGATGGGATCATGGCTTGGATCGATTGCAACCGTCGGATCGTCGCCGATCAGTTGGATCGCAACGGTCGGATCGATCATCACCGATCGGATCATGGCTTGGATCACTCACAACCGTCAAATATCGTCACCGATCAGATGGATTGCAACGGTCGGATCGATCATCGCCAATCAGGATCATGGCTTGGATCGATCGCAACCGTCGAATATCTTCGCCGATCAGATGGATCGCAACCGTCGGATCGATCATCACCGATCGGGATCATGGCTTGTGTTGGCCCAGATGGCAACCCAAGAGGGGGGGATGAATTGGGTTCTTAAAAATTTAAGCCTTTTAAATAATTTAAATTGAGATGTGCAAGTGCAGGGATCAACTAATCAGCAAAGCACAAACACAAGTATATGAGAGATAGAGAAGAGACAATTAAGCACGGCAAACACAAGATATTTTTATAGTGGNAATTTAAGACTTTTAAACAATTTAAATTGAGATGTGCAAGTGAAAGGATCAACTAATAAGCAAAGCACAAACACAAGTATATGAGAGATAGAGAAGAGACAATTAAGCACGGCAAACACAAGATATTTTTATAGTGGTTCGGTGCAACCAACACCTACGTCCACTCCCAAGACTCACTTGGGTCCACACTATAATCTCTCTAGATTACAGCCGAGTTGTTTTCCAAGCTCACAACTCAAACTTGTTGTTTTTCCGGGATCACAACGAACCCAGCCGATTTTACACGGGCTCACCGGCACAAAACCCAAACACAAGCTATACCTAGCTTGTACCGAGGTTTAACAACCTCCTCTAGTTTAATCCCTCAGATTAAACTAGACACAAACAAATAAAATGAGTTTAATTACAAGCAGCTCCTTTTTGAGCAGATATTTCAAAATAGAAATTGAGTTTAGAGAAGCCTGAATATTTAGAGCTTGAGAGCTGGCTTGGCTTCTTTGGTTTCCTTCCTTCAACTCCTCTTGTTGTTGAATCAGGCCTCAGCACCGATTCTTCACGGATTTGAGCTTTGGAGTTGGGTTGAAGCTTTTTCTCCCTTTTTCTTGAATGTGGAAGCTCTTTGATTTTGAACGCTTTGGATTCCTCTTGAGCTTTTTGGAGTGGAGTGGATTTGAGCTAGAAGGTTTTTCTTTCAAGATTCAAGCTCACGGATTTGAAATGGGATTTGTCTATCTCAGATTTTCTCTCTAGTTTTTCGGATTTTTCTTTTCTCTTGCTCTCTTCTTTTTGAACAATAGACTTCCCTTTTTATAGATTTCTTTTACACCCTTTTGGAATAAAACTATCCGTTGGAGTGTACCATCTATCAAAATATATCCGTTAGAAATGAGTAAAAATAGAAAAGTTACCGTTAGAGCTGATCTGGCAACTTCGTTTTTCGTTCCAGGTGGGTTGGAGTCGACTCTAACTTTTCTGGAGTCGGCTCTAGCTCGAGGCGATTCAAACTGACTTTTCCGGAGTCGTCTCTGGCTTTTCTGGGGTCGACAAGATGCTTTTCCGGAGTCGACTCTAACTTACCCGGAGTCGACTCTAGGTTGGAGCCAGAAAAATCGACTTTCTGCTCCGTCTGTGAGAGTCGACTCTCACAGTCTCGGAGTCGACTCTAATGGCCGTGCCAGTTCCGGAGTCGGCTCTGTGATTCTCGGAGTCGACTCTAATGTCTGCATTTCTTACCTAGACATTAGATTCGATCCAGAACACATTGTAACACTTGATTTTGATCTTTCAAAAGTCTTATTGGCTGAAACACTAAATCAAAATCATTAGAGCCTTCAAAAATTATACTCACATAGTTTTGTTAATCATCAAAATCATCAATTGGGTCATCAATCTCCCCCTTTTTGATGATAACAAAAATTTTGAGTATATGCAATCAATCATTCAATCAAATTAAGGATTATAGTCAATTTAACTTTAACCTCTTGAAATTAAGGTTTTGATGCCAATGTTCAATGTAAACTTTTAAAATTGTATTGAATTATTAAACTTTGTGCATAAGATAGTAAATGAGCTTTTTGTTAAGCTCCCCCTGCATTGAGTAGCTCTTCTTTATATATATCCAACTCTTCTTATATATATCAAATTTGTAACAGATTAATCATTTCAATTCATTTTTACATAACAATTAATTCTCCCTTCTCTAACAGTTAATTCTCCCCCTTTCTTTCTTTCTTTATGCATATATAATCTTTTCTTTCTTTGCATATACACAACTATCTCTCCCCCTTTTTTGTTATAAGCAATAAGGAGAGTAAAGAAAATTTATAATCTCAATAAAGCATAGGAGTCCAGTCAATCAAAATTTTGAAAAAGAAATGTATTTCATATGCAAGAACCATTACATCAGTTGATTCATATACATCTCAAAATGAAATACATTGGATAATTATAAACTTCCTAAGTACAAGCTATCAAATTTAAAGACAAGATCAAATGTGCTTGAATACAATTTTCTTTAGATGGCCTATTATCTCCATTACATCATCTTTTTGTGACTTCTTAAAATTTTCAAGACAGGCTTCAATTTGAGAGACTGCAAGGTCAATATCCTTCTTTAATTGACCCGTTGCATGAACATACGATCCAGATCCATCGGCAATGCCTTCCATCCTTTCGAAGATTTTATGAAGCTCAGCTCCAAAGGATTCCACAGAACTGCCTAAGGTAAAGGATAGCATGTCCAGTCTCGAATTTAATTCTTCTTTCAACTGATTAAAGTCTTCTTTCAATTGATTAATTTCATTTGATCTGTGACTGTCATACTCAGCAAGTAGGCTTCTTAACTGATCAAGTTGTTCATTAGAAAATCCTCCAGAATTTGTTATAGGTTGATGTGGAGGTGATGGAATAGAACTCGGTCCGGCCTCCGAAGGTCCAGTAGATGAAGGTCCCGCAAAAGATGAATCAGGGACTGATGGTCCCGCAGCAGATGGTCCTGGGATGTCTTCTAGCCTGGTTCCCTCTGCACCATCCCTATCTGTTCTTTCCTCTCTCCTCATCCAAACACCATTGACTTTCTTAAATCCCATTCTGTGAATAGTAGAAATGCTGTAATAATCAGTGTGTCTCAGTTTTCTTAATGGTTCATTTTCCATGATGAGCACACCCTGGCTTCTAAAAACTAATGTCAGAATCATTCCGTAGGGTAGAGTTGATCTTTCTTAGTGGCTGCCTCTGCCATGTATCCTATCATCATGCCAGCTAAATTGACTGGCCTTCCAGTTATTATGCAGTCCATCATCAGAACGTCTCGCTCCGAGACATACTCAAATCTCCCTATTTTCGGAAACAAGATTCTACCACAAATATTATGCAATAATCTGAGTTCTAGGTTTAACTGATTTGCAAAAATCTCTTCGAACTCAGTCACCTCTCTTCCTAGCATTCTTGATAGTGCACCACTTCTGTCATTGAGTTGACATTCCAATAAACCAACAGTGGGCATTTCTAATAGGGTTCCAAGAATTTCAGTAGTTACCATAACCCTAGTTCCTCTTACTGTGCTTACTAAACCTCCTTCTCCTCTGCTTAATCCATTATAAAACTCTCTTACCAATGCTGGATATGTGGGCAAATCTAGCGAGCACACTTTCTCCCATCCCATATCCTTTAAATTTCTTCCAATTGAAAAGCCCTCCGATTCAAATAAATCAAAATTAACTTTCCTCCCAGTTGTAATGGTCTTACCAGCTAGTTGATCAACCTTAGGAGATGAGGGTGAAGGTGGAGAATCCTCTTGAGTGGCCGAAGAGGAAGAAGGCGATGGTTGCCTTCGAACCGTGCGTCTTCTCGTTGGAACGGAAGCTCCAGCGACGAATCCACGCCTCTTTGGTGCCATTGAGAGGATTGGAAGATTAATCAGGGGTATTGAGTGGATTTGAGGAAGTTGGAAAGGTTTTGGAGCTCTTAGGAATGATTTAGGAAAACGATTGAAACGAATGGGGGTCGACTCCGCCTTTTATTTTTGACCTAACTCGACTTAGAGTCGACTCCCGAAAACTGGGTGTCGGCTCCGAGCCAGAAAGTCTGTCAGCGCTCGTATTAGAGTCGGCTCCACGAAAGCCAGAGTCGGCTCTAATCACTTAGACAGAAAATCAAAAACTCAGGTGTCGACTCCGCAAACTGTCAGAGTCGACTCTAACAGTTTCAGAGATAAAAAATTGAGTTTCAATGATTTGAAACTATTCAAATTAATCATCAAATTATAGATTTAAGTTCTTTAGCAATTGGGGAAACAATGAATCAAGATCTAGATAGATTTCCTTATTGAAACATCAAGATTTTTCACGAAAAATATGAAATCTAGATAGATGTCCTTAAGAGTTTCAGAAAACTATTCCAAAGGATCACAAACTCCTAATTCTCCTCTAAGATAACAAAATCTTTCTTCACTTAAGGGTTTTGTTAATATATCTGCAAGTTGTTCTTCAGTATTCACATAATCAAGACAAATTTCATTATTGGCTACATGTTCTCTTATAAAGTGATATCGTATTTCAATGTGCTTTGTTCTTGAATGTTGAATTGGATTTTTAGTAAGATTTATTGCACTTGTATTATCACATCTTATGGGTGTCTTATCAAGTATGATACCATAGTCTTCAAGTTGTCTCTTAATCCATAGGATTTGAGCACAGCAACTTCCAGCTGCAACATATTCTGCTTCCGCAGTAGATAATGCAACCGAATTTTGCTTTTTGCTAAACCATGAGATTAAGTTACTTCCTAAAAATTGGCATGCACCACTTGTACTTTTTCTATCTAATTTGCATCCGGCATAATCAGAATCTGAGTATGCAATTAGATTTAATGTGGAATCTCTAGAATACCATAAACCTACATTTTTTGTTCCACTTAAGTATCTTAGTATTCTTTTAACAGCTATTAAGTGTGATTCTTTAGGTTCTGATTGGAATCTAGCACATAGACATACAGAAAACATAATATCTGGTCTACTTGCTGTTAAATAAAGAAGGGATCCGATTATACCTCGATAATACTTCTGATCAACCTTTTTACCTTCATCCTTGTCCAGCTTGCATGAAGGACTCATTGGTGTTCCGAGGGGTTTAATTGATTCCATACCAAATTTCTTTAGAATCTCTCTTGTGTACTTTGTTTGGTTGATAAAGATACCCTCTTTGCTTTGTTTGATTTGGAGTCCAAGGAAGAAGTTGAGTTCTCCCATCATGCTCATCTCGAATTCTCCCTGCATTAACTTGGCAAATTCTTGACATAGAGAATCGTTAGTAGCACCAAAAACAATGTCATCAACGTATATTTGTACTATAAGTAAATCTTTGCTTTTTCTTTTCAAAAATAATGTTTTATCAACATTTCCTCTTGTGAAATCATTTTCAATTAAGAATTTACTTAACCTATCATACCAAGCTCTAGGTGCTTGTTTCAAACCATATAAAGCTTTGTGTAATTTAAAAACGTGATTTGTAAATTCGTGATCTATAAAACCTGGTGGTTGTTCTACATAAACTTCTTCATTAATAAATCCATTTAAAAATGCGCTTTTAACATCCATTTGAAATAAATTAATGTTCATGTGACATGCAAATGCTAGTAATAGCCTAATAGCTTCTAATCTAGCTACAGGTGCAAAAGTTTCATCAAAATCAATGCCTTCTTCTTGATTATATCCTTTTGCAACTAATCTAGCTTTGTTTCTAATTACAATGCCATTTTCATCAAGTTTATTTCTAAAAACCCATTTTGATCCTATTACAGAATGATTTTTAGGTCTTTCAACTAATGTCCAAACATTATTTCTTGTAAATTGATTTAGTTCTTCTTGCATGGCTAGCATCCAATTATTATCTTTTTCAGCTTCTTCTATAGATTTAGGTTCAATTTGTGAAACAAATGCAAGATGATTACTAATATTTCTCATGTATGATCTAGTCCTTATTCCTTGAGATGGATCGCCTATAATCAATTCCTTGGGATGACTATGTGCATATCTCCAGTCTCTTGGAAGATCTAAATCATCATGATCATTATTAACATCATCATCCTTATGTGAATCATTATCTTTAGCCTGTTGTTCATGATCAGAAGATACTTCAATATTAAGTTTTTCAAGACCTTTTTCAATTATGTTTGTATCTTCCTCATCATTAATCTTCTCAGATCCAGTTGCTAAAGATTCATCAAACACTACATGTATGGATTCTTCAACAATTAATGTTTTCTTGTTAAAGATTCTATAAGCCTTACTAGTTGTTGAGTAACCTAGAAAAATTCCTTCATCAGATTTAGCATCAAATTTTCCTAAGTTGTTTTTACCATTATTATGAATGAAACATTTACATCCAAATGCATGAAAGTATTTTATATTTGGTTTTCTTTCATTCCATAATTCATAAGGTGTTTTCTTTAATATTGGTCTTATTAAAGCTCTATTTAATATGTAACATGCTGTGTTAATTGCTTCCGCCCAAAAATACTTTGGTAAGTTGCTTTCACATAGCATGGTACGGGCCATGTCTTCTAATGTCCTATTCTTTCTTTCAACTACACCGTTCTGTTGTGGAGTCCTAGGGGCTGAAAAATTATGATTAATTCCATTTTCAGTGCAGAAATCTTCAAATAAGTGATTTTCAAATTCTGTTCCATGATCACTTCTTAGAGATACTATAGTAGTGTTTTTCTCATTTGTGACTTTCTTGAAGAATTTCAAGAACATCGAGAAAGTCTCATCTTTGTGAGCTAAAAACATTACCCAAGTATATCTAGAATAATCATCTACAATCACTAGACCATATTTCTTTCCTCCTAGACTTGTGGTTCTAGTTGGTCCGAAAAGATCCATGTGAAGTAGCTCTAGTCCCCTAGAAGTTGAAACAATATTTTTAGATTTAAATGAACTTCTAGTTTGTTTTCCAAATTGACATGCATCACAGATTTTATTATTTTCAAAATCTAATTTAGGTAAACCTTTGACTAAATCCATTTTAATTAGTTTTGAAATAAGGTGTGTGCTTGCATGACCTAATCTACGATGCCACAACCAACTAATATCATTAATGTTAGCATTATCAGTAATTAGGCAATGACTACTCTTAGAAGTTTTGTCTGTGTCAACTAAGTATATTGCCAAATCTATAACCAGTAAAAACAATGCTATCATCGATAGAATTAGTTACAGTGCATAAAGAAGATTTAAAAGAAACATTAAAGTTTTTATCACATAATTGACTTATGCTAATTAGATTATGCTTCAAACCATTAACATAAAGTACATTATCAATTACTATAGATGGAGTTATGCGAACTTTACCAAGGCCCAAAATTTGACCTTTACCGTTATCGCCAAATGTCACAACTCCACCAACATTTTCTTCTAGGGTGATGAATTCCTCTTTGTCACCCGTCATATGTCTTGAGCAGCCGCTATCAAGATACCACTTCTTCTTTGATCTTTTGGCTACAAGACATTCCTGCAATATCATCAAACTTTATGCTTAGGTACCCAAGCTTTCTTGGGTCCTTCATGGTTAGCAGCAATAAAAATTGTTCCTTTCGGAACCCATATTTTCTTAGTTTTAATATTTTTTAATTTCTTGTTGTTCATTAAGGTTTTACATTCGAAGGATTTGTGTCCTTTTTGATTGCATTTAAAACAAGTAATATTACTTTGGTTAGCTTTTACAAAAATATTTTTAATGATTTTTGTTTTCTTAAAGTGTTATACCCTAGCCCAGCTTTGTCAAAAACAGCCTTTTGACTATCTAGAATCATGTTTAATTTAGTTGAGCTTAAAGTAAATTTCTCAACAATGTCTTTATATTTTTTGACTTCTTTCTTTAAACAATCATTTTCATTTGAGATTGATTCTTTTTCTTTAATTAATTTTTCATTCTCAGATTTTAGCAAATCAATTTTATGAGTAAAATCATTTTCTTCATTAAGAGAAGTTTCTTCTTTATCTTTTAAATCTTTAAGTACAAGACTTAATTCATTTTTCTCCTTAACTAAATTTAAGTTTTCAGATTTCAAAACTTTATATTTCTTTTTCAAAACTTTAAAATCAATCATCAATTCATTGAAAGCTTCAAACATTTCATCAAATGTAAATTCATCGTCGGGGGTTTCGGTGCTTACCTCATCATTGTCGTCGTCGTTGGCCATGAAGCAAATATTTGCAACCTCTTTTTGTTCTTCTTCTTCGGAAGAAGATTCATTGCTGTCAGTCCATGTTGCAACATATGCTTCTTCTTTTTCTTGAAGGTCTTTTTCAATTGTGGACAATCATATCGATAATGCCCCGGTTTCTTACACTCATAACAGATCAAGGGGTCTTTCTCTTTGTCCTTGTCCTTATCTTTCTTTTCCTTTTCCTTTTCTCCTTCCATTTTATTTCCAAATTTTCATTTTTGGAAGGGTTTCTTTTTCCTCAAAAATCTCCTGAATTTCTTGGCCAAAAGAGCAGTTTCATCATTATAGTCATCACTATCATCACTGCTGCTCTCTTCCACTTCTTTTTCAGCCTTTAGAGCAATGGTTTTCTTCTTTTTAGTTTCCTCCTCAATATGCTGCCTCATTGTCAATTCGTGGGTCATGAGAGATCCTAGAAGCTCCTCTAAGGGTAGTGCATTGAGGTCTTTGGCTTCTTGGATTGCTGTGACTTTTGCTTCCCACGATCTTGGCAATGACCTGAGTATTTTGCGAACAAGATCAGCATTAGTATAAATTTTTCCTAAACTTTTCAAACCATTCACAATATCGGTGAATCTAGTGAACATGCATGTGATGGTTTCAGTTTGTTCCATTGTGAACAATTCATATTTATGAACCAAAATATTTATCTTTGATTCTTTTACTTGGTTTGTTCCTTCATGTGTAATTTCCAACCTATCCCATATTTCTTTAGCGGAATTACAAGTAGAGATGCGGTTGAATTCATTTGAATCTAAGGAACAATATAAGATATTAATGGCTTTGGCATTAAGTTGAGCCATTCTCCTATCATTATCATTCCAATCCCTTTCGGGCTTTGGAACAATAGTGCCATCTATAAGGTGTGTGGGTGTACTAGGTCCATTTAATATAACACCCCAAAGCTCATAATCAGAAGCTTGAATGAATATCCTCATTCTAGCTTTCCAATAAGAATAGTTTGAGCCATTAAAGAGTGGAGGTCTATTCGTAGAATGACCTTCAGCAAAACTTGACCCAATTTGTGTTGCCATGTGGAACTTTAGCTCTTGATCGTGTGATCAAAATCTAATGAGCACAAGCTCTGATACCAATTGTTGGCCCAGATGGCAACCCAAGAGGGGGGGGGGGTGAATTGGGTTCTTAAAAAATTTAAGACTTTTAAACAATTTAAATTGAGATGTGCAAGTGTAAGGATCAACTAATAAGCAAAGCACAAACACAAGTATATGAGAGATAGAGAAGAGACAATTAAGCACGGCAAACACAAGATATTTTTATAGTGGTTCGGTGCAACAACACCTACGTCCACTCCCAAGACTCACTTGGGTCCACACTATAATCTCTCTAGATTACAGCCGAGTTGTTTTCCAAGCTCACAACTCAAACTTGTTGTTTTTCCGGGATCACAACGAACCCAGCCGATTTTACACGGGCTCACCGGCACAAAAACCCAAACACAAGCTATACCTAGCTTGTACCGAGGTTTAACAACCTCCTCTAGTTTAATCCCTCAGATTAAACTAGACACAAACAAATAAAATGAGTTTAATTACAAGCAGCTCCTTTTTGAGCAGATATTTCAAAATAGAAATTGAGTTTAGAGAAGCCTGAATATTTAGAGCTTGAGAGCTGGCTTGGCTTCTTTGGTTTCCTTCCTTCAACTCCTCTTGTTGTTGAATCAGGCCTCAGCACCGATTCTTCACGGATTTGAGCTTTGGAGTTGGGTTGAAGCTTTTTCTCCCTTTTTCTTGAATGTGGAAGCTCTTTGATTTTGAACGCTTTGGATTCCTCTTGAGCTTTTTGGAGTGGAGTGGATTTGAGCTAGAAGGTTTTTCTTTCAAGATTCAAGCTCACGGATTTGAAATGGGATTTGTCTATCTCAGATTTTCTCTCTAGTTTTTCTGATTTTTCTTTTCTCTTCCTCTCTTCTTTTTGAACAATAGACTTTCCTTTTTATAGATTTCTTTTACACCTCTTTTGGAATAAAACTATCCGTTGGAGTGTACCATCTATCAAAATATATCCGTTAGAAATGAGTAAAAATAGAAAAGTTACCATTAGAGCTGATCTGGCAACTTTGTTTTTCGTTCCAGGTGGGTTGGAGTCGACTCTAACTTTTTTGGAGTCGGCTCTAGCTCGAGGCGATTCAAACTGACTTTTCCGGAGTCGTCTCTGGCTTTTCTGGGGTCGACAAGATGCTTTTCCGGAGTCGACTCTAACTTACCCGGAGTCGACTCTAGGTTGGAGCCAGAAAAATCGACTTTCTGCTCCGTCTGTGAGAGTCGACTTTCACAGTCTCGGAGTCGACTCTAATGGCCGTGCCAGTTCCGGAGTCGGCTCTGTGATTCTCGGAGTCGACTCTAATGTCTGCATTTCTTACCTAGACATTAGATTCGATCCAGAACACATTGTAACACTTGATTTTGATCTTTCAAAAGTCTTATTGGCTGAAACACTAAATCAAAATCATTAGAGCCTTCAAAAATTATACTTACATAGTTTTGTTAATCATCAAAATCATCAATTGGGTCATCAATGACGAATCTGCATCGACTTCACCGACCTTAACAAAGCATGCCTGAAGGACAGCTTTCCTCTCCCATGGATCGACCAGCTCGTGGATGCCACTTCCAGTCATCAGATGCTGACCTTCATGGACGCCTATTCAGGCTACAACCAAATTCGGATGGCACCCAAGGATGAAGAAAAGACCACGTTTATAACCGACCGAGGTATCTATTGTTACCGTGTCATGCCCTTTGGTCTAAAAAATGCAGGCGCCACTTACCAAAGGCTGGTAAATAAAGTCTTCAAGGAGAAGATCGGTCAGAACATGGAGGTGTATGTTGATGACATGCTGGTCAAAAGCAAGGAAGCGTCCCAGCATATTGGAGATCTTTCTGAAAGCTCCGCGACACTTTGAAAGTATCGGATGAAGCTCAATCCAATGAAGTGCGCCTTCGGTGTCACCTCGGGAAAGTTCTGGCTTCATGGTTTCTCAGTGAGGCATCGAAGCCAACCCGTAGAGATTCAAGCCCTTCAGCAAATGATGCCCCCAACATCTATCAAAGAAGTCCAGCACCGGACGGAAAGGATTGTGGCCCTCAACCGCTTTGTGGCTCGGTCGGCCGAGAGGAGCCTTCCTTTCTTTCAAGCTCTTCGATTTGCCAAGAATTTTTCAATGGACTCCCGAGTGCCAAAAGTCATTCGAGGACCTTAAGAGGTATCTCGGCTCGCCACCCCTCCTCAGCAGCCCCAATTCGGGAGAAATGTTGTTTATGTACATGGCAGTCTCTGAAGGCGCGATTGGCGTGGTTTTGGTCAGAGAAGAGAAGAAGACCCAGAGGCCGATCTACTATGTCAGCAAACTGCTTCGGAACGCCGAGACAAGGTACACCCAAATCGAGAAGCTGGTCTTGGCCCTGGTAATATCGGTTCAGAGATTACGACCATATTTCCAAGCACATTCTGTGATGGTCCTTACGACCAACCCATCAGGCGGTGGTCCATCGCCCGGAGACATCAGGAAGAATGGCTAAGTGGGCCGTTGAGTTAAGCGAGCATGATATCCATTATCAACCTCGCCGGCCATCAAAGCCCAGATTCTAGCTGATTTCCTCCTTGAATGCACGATCCCGGAAGATGGCTCCACTCCGGACTCCTCCGAACATCCAAGATCTGATGCCCTGTGGCTCCTCCATATCGACGGATCCTCCAATGCCAATGGCTCTGGTGCTGGTTTGATCCTCACCAGCCCCGAGGGGACGACCTTTGAGTACGACATTCGATTCTCCTTCCCAGCCTCCAACAACGAAGCCGAGTATGAGGCCCTGCTCGCTGGACTCTGAATCGCCCGTGATCTGAAAGTGAAGAGGCTGAATGCCTTTACCGACTCTCAGTTGGTAGCCGGTCATGTGCGGGGCAAATTCGAGGCCCGGGAGCCAAACATGATTCGGTATCTCTGGCAGGTGCGGGACTTGCTTTCCCACTTCTCTGAATTTGAAGTTATCCAGATCCCCAGATCCGAAAATGCTTGTGCCGATCTGTTATCCCAACTTGCGACTGCGGAATCGATGAGTTCCGAGCAAAAGTTTCCCCTAGAAATCCTGGAAAAACCTAGCATCGCGGAGGCAGACCGAGTGATGCAGATTGAGGTCGAGCCATCCTAGTTCGACCCAATATTGAAGTATCTTAAAGAAGGGTCGCTCTCAGCCGACCGCAAGGAAGCAAGGAAGCTGAGATTGTAAGCTACCCATTATGTGCTGATCGACGATCAGCTGTATAAGCGGTCTCTTTCCATGCCGCTGCTCAAATGCCTCCGTCTGTCTGAAGCTGATTATGCTCTTCGGGAGGTGCATGAAGGAATTTGCGGCAACCATCTGGGGAGTCGATCTCTATGCCACAAGGTAATCGCCAGGGATATTACTGGCCTACTATGCAAAAGGATGCTGATGATCTCGTCCGAGCCTATGACCCGTGTCAGAGGCACTCCAACATCCAGAGGCTCCCCTCCGCTAGTTTGGTCCCTATTTTCTCCGCTTGGCCCTTTGCTAAATGGGGAATAGATATTCTTGGCCCTTTTCCCCTCACCACTGGACAGAGAAAATTTTTATTTGTCGCCATCGACTACTTCACTAAGTGGGTCGAGGCCGAAGCAGTAGCCCAGATAACCGAAGCTCGGGTCAGGGACTTCGTGTGGAGATCCATCATTTGTCGCTTTGGCCTCCCGCATACCATCATCACCGATAATGGCAAGCAATTTGATAATCCCAATTTCTGGGAGTTCTGCGAGGATCATGGCATCAGTCATTGCCTCACCTCAGTAGGGCGTTCGCAAGCCAACGAAGAAGCTGAGGTAACAAACCGGACCCTACTTCAAGGGATTAAAGCTCGGCTCGCCAGAGCCCGAGGCAGATGGGCGGACGAACTTCATCATGTTTTATGGGCCTACCGCACTATCCAGAGAATCCCCATCGGCGAGACCCCGTTCCGGATGGCCTTTGGCACGGAAGCTATCATTCCCGTGGAAATAGGCCTCCCCTCTCCGCGAGTGGAAAGCTACTCAGAAGAAACTAACGACGAGCAGCTCCGCATCAATCTCGACTTGGTAGAAGAGATCAGGGAAAAAGCTTGAATCAGAATGGCCACGTACCAGCAAAGAGTGGCCCGCTACCATGCCTCCAGAGTCAAAGGCAAAATCCTTCTCGCCCGGCAATCTTGTCCTTCAGAAAGCATCCGTCTCCAAGCCGCTGGAGCAAGGAAAGCTATCTCCGAACTGGGAAGGCCCCTACCAAGTAGTGGAAGTCATCGGATCTGGCACCTACAAGCTTCAGGACCTGAGCGGGAGATCCATTCCCCGAACATAAAATTCGGACAATCTTCGTGTATACTATCAGTAGGGTATGCCTTTTTGACTTGCCCCATTTATAGGTTTGGCATCTTATTCCTATTATCCACGACATGGTCGCTTTTTCAAAAAAGTTGTGATGAGAAATGGATACTGCTTACCCGTTCTCGGCACTACTGAGCTATCTCACCGAGCTTTGAATTAAATCTCCGTACCTCGGCTGGATCGAGTTCTACTCAATAAAGACTCGATATGGCCGAGCGCTCCCGGCGTAGCCGGGGGCCATGTGATCTCCAAAACTTAGTTCGGATTCGGGCAGCTTACAAACTCCGGCCGAACCAAACGTCAAAGAAACATCGTTCGGATTCGGGCAGCTTACAAGCCCCGGCCGGACCGAACATCAAAGAAACATCGTTCGGATTTGGGCAGCTTACAAGCCCCGACCGAATCAAACACCAGAGAAATTTCGTTCGGATTCGGGTAGCTTACAAGCCCCAGCCAAACCAAACGCCAAAGAAATTTCGTTCAGATTCGGGCAGTTTACAAGCCATGACTGAACCAAACGTCAAAGAAACATCATTCGAATTCAGACAGCTTACAAGCCCGGGCGGACCAAACATTAAAGAAACATTATTCAGATTCGGGAAGCTTACAAGCCCCAGCCGAACCAAACGCCAGAGAAATTTTATTCGGATTCGGGCAGCTTACAAGCCCCGACGAACCAAACGCCAGAGAAATTTCGTTTGGATTCAGGCAACTTACAAGCCCCGACCGAACCAAACGCCAGATAAATTTTGTTCAGATTTAGGCAGCTTACAAGCCCTGGCCAAACCAAATGCTAGAGAAATTTGTTTGGATTCGGGCAGCTTACAAGCCCCGGTTGGACCAAATGTCAAAGAAACATCGTTCCGATTCGGGCAGCTTACAAGCCCCGGCCGGACCGAATGTCAAAGAAACATCGTTCAGATTTAGGCAGCTTACAAGCCCCGGCCGAACCAAAGGCCAGAGAAATTTCATTCGGATTTGGACAGCTTACAAGCCCCGGCCGAACCAAACAATCTCCAAAACTTAGTTTGGATTTGGGCAGCTTACAAGCCCTGGCCGGATTAAATAATCTCCAAAACATTGCTCAAGCCTCAAGGTTCGGGCAGCTTACAAGCCCCGGCTGTATTAAATAACCTCCAAAACATTACTCAAGGTTCCGGCAGCTTACAAGCCCCGGCTGGATTAAATAATCTCCAAAACATTGCTCAAGGTTTGGGCAGCTTACAAGCCCGGCCGGATTAAATAATCTCCAAAACATTGCTCAAGGTTCGGGCAGCTTACAAGCCCCGACCGGATTAAATAATCTCCAAAACATTGCTTAAGGTTTGGGCAGCTAGCAAGCCCCGATCGGAACCAAAGAATAAAAACCTCGGCAACAACCGAGTGATATCCTTAATCCTTGACAACAACCGAGCGATATCCTGAGGCTCCAACCTAGTCAAGTAATCTCTCCAATGCCCTGATGCAACTAAGGTGTCCTATTATACCTCGGTAGAGGCAAACGACCTCCCACTATTCGACAGCAAAAACATGCCACGAGATGTCTTTCCCTGAAGAAACACCTGCTTCGTTCTGCAAACAGGATCATGCTTACCTCATGATTCCACAGGACCGCCCAGGTCCCTCTTTGACTCACACATGGATATACGTGTTCTCCGCTGAGGACCGGACATTGGTCTTAGCAAGAACAAAGCAGCAATAGTGCTACCGAAATATGCTGTGACATAAAAAGCGTAATATGGAAGCAACAACTCTCAACACAAAAAGAAGCAGGTGCTAAAGGAAGAAGGAATGAAAACTTTCTTTGTTTCCTCATCAAAAGAAAAGTTATAACATCCTAAGAGGAGTTGCAAGTGCATCAAAGCACAGGAAATAAAAACGAGTAAATAGCTCGGCCGAACTGCTTCAGTCAGCTTCGGTTAATAATGACACTTCGACATCTGACCCAAAAGATCAGGAAACCAGCCAGCTCACCCTGTTAGATAGCAAGGATGGCTTCCCACGGGTCCTCTGGATGAATTAAGAGATCCAAAAAGAGGCACAGACCCATGGATGCTGATGCTGAGGAAGCTTCCCCCTGGGTGGAATGCTGGGCTGCAGGTCGCTGCCCGATTGAGAGAGACAGGGGACCATCAGCCCAACACTGCTCTAAACTCCCTCTTCACATGGCGAAAGATTCCCCGCACAGAGGGGCTAAGCATCTAGCCAGAGGGAGAAGGAAAAGTCCGCGCATGCTACGGGGGTACATGTGCACTTCCTACCCTGCGACCCCCGTAGCAAACGACAAAGGACACACAGGAAGCGCATATATGCACTCTCCATGTGATCTCTACGGACCTCCTGTGCGCTCTCCATATGATCTCCGAAACTCCTCCCTTGAGGACGAGCTGCTCTTCAGCGGCTCCTTGTCACCCCGACTATCCATGGGAAGGTGACTTGCAAAAGGAAAATTCAGTCCCTCCACTCTCAGCTTTAGGAACGCGGACATCATAAAAACTTTCACAGCTCACATAGAAGAAAATTTTGGGGATGGCCTAACACGGCCCCTTCCTCCCCTTTTTATAGGCAAAATGGACCGGGAGCAGCTGTTAAAGCAGTAAGCCCCGAGATTCAAAATGCGCAATCCACGCTGCCATGTGGCCTCCCAGGATGAAAATAGCGCCCTTCGATGCACGCCAAACGCGTTGCTCAGCCCATGACGTATGCCAGAAGATTTCCTCTGATCCCGGATCACGGGTCTTAAATGCAGAAAATCACCCGCTGATCTTAGAGATACGGACAGACCTAGGAAATCGCTCGGCAAAATGACACCTCTAATGGCAAACAAGCGCTTGCGTCATACGTTGAAACGACCTGCCTTGAAAAAAGTCGATATAATAAATGTCCCTGGAAAGTGCCGAGGCAACCTTTTGCAGGCCACAGAGCCATATTATCCATTTCGGCAAAGAGAAGATCAGCTCCTTGGAAAAGGCAAAAGCATCGGCAGAGTCATAAAAAGGCGCAGAAGCCAAGTACTCCTCAATAAACATACCTCGCCGTTCCTTTCTCCGACTCAACTGCCCATTGCGTCTTGACGTAAGCCGAGACATTGCCTTGCGCTTTAACTCAAGGCCAAAACTGCCTCCATACTTCGGAATAAACCAAAGTATCTCCTTTCAGTTTAGCATGACTGAACGTTATCTTGTACTTCGGTCCAGTCTAAGGTAACTACTTTTGTCTCAATGATAACGGGATACGCTATAAGCCCCGGCCTACACCCAGAATGCATAAGCATCGGTTAAGGTCGGAGTGCACGTTCTATGAATATAAGCCCTAGCCAAGGCCATAGTGCGTCTTTTGTTAAAAAATTGACAAAAATTGAACGATATATAATGCTCCAACTGAAACCTACAAGTCCCATTTACTTCGGTCAAAACGAGGATGCTGTGCTGGAGGTTCCCCGGGAGAATATTTCGTTCCGTAAGATTCAGACGATAAGGGAAACATTTCAGAAATGGCAACAAACAAGGAAGTTCCAAAAAACTTTTCTCCGTTCATCACAAGAGGGGAAAATAAAAGAAAAGATACATTAGCCCTCACAGGGGCTTGCTACTTCCTCCGGGCACCGCTGAACTCTCCCTGCGCCGTGGAGCCGAATTGGCCATTTGCTGTTGAAGGGACGCCACCTCCCACTCCAGCCTACTGTTGGTTTGGCGAAGAAGCTCGATCTCTCTTGCCGAGATGGCCAGGTGTTGCTCAGCCATTCTCCGGACTTGCTCGCGGTCCGCGAGTAACGATGCCAAAACCTCCCCATCAACAGTTATTGTGGTGCGGCCCCAGTGGGGCACCCCAAGGTTGCCAACAACGCTGCTTGGCATCCCAGTTGACCTCCCTCTATTCTCGGAAGCCATCCTGTTATCGTAAGCTTAGACAGGCCAACAGGAGATCGGCAGAGAAAATGGTTAACGATGGCGTACCATCCACTGGTATTTAAACTACCTCGGGCAAGCGTCCTGATCACCCGAGCCGTCAGTTCCAACGCCACTACCATAAAATCTTGCCACGCGTCATCACTTCAGTGGCCGCTCGGGAAGCGAGGAATCGCTCTCCCTTTATCAGAAAGGATAAATAAATGATGGCGCGCCGACAAACACCCTTCTTCTCGGGACCAAACTCCCTTCGAAAGCGCGCCCACCTCTTCGCCTTGGGCGGGCGAGTTACCCAACTTTGGCTCTAACAGGATACCTCTGCAATCCTTGGCCATCACCTGCCGAGCTGTCTTATCTCTCGGCCTAAGCCGAGCTATCACATCTCTCAACTTCATCAGAGCTATCCCTATACCTCGGCCTCGACCGAGACATTTACTTAAATCCGAACTAAGTCGGTCGAAGAGCGCGAACAAGTCATAACTTGTTCACAGTCGAAAGAAAGTCTGAGACAAAAGACTGGCTAAAAAGACAAGCAAATGGAGGCCGAGGGCCCGTTCATTGGAAATTTTAGACCAAGTTACATATCTAAAAAGCAAAAGCACACAAATGGCTCTCAAGGGTCAGAAGCTGGATCAGTTCCGGTAGTGCCCTCAACAACGCTCGGGGAAGCCTGGTTTGTTTTGCCCACTTCAAGGGCTGTCGTTTCCTCGGTGGTGGATTTGAAGCGTCCTTCAGGGGCCGCGGCCTCACTAGCATCCAGAATAGCATCGAGGTCGATGTCTGAAACATCATCGTATTTAGCCTCTTCAGCCCCTGTGGTACAAGCCTCAAAAGTTTCAACATCCAAGAAGAGAGGTCCCATTTGGATGCTCCTGGATATCTTATTTCGAACGTCCTCTACACCAAGCTGGAAGGATCGGCACATGTTGCATCTTGTTTGCCCCTGAGTAGAGCGAGCCGCATTTCAGCTTCAGCAACTTGATTTCAAAGTAAGACGACCTGCCCCTCAGTTTCAGCAGTTTGACTTCGCAGTAAGGCAATGCTCCTCGGTCTCAGTGACTCGCCTTTCGAGCTCTGAGCTCCTCCCTCGACTGGATGCCAGTTCTCTTTGCAGGGTCGTATCTGGCTTTGGTTCTCCAGCTCGCCTTCTTCATCTGTAAAAAAGAATTAGCCGGTGCCACGGTGAGCCAGCAAGAGAAGCCAAAAAGGGGTAGTACCATACCTCCTCCTCCTGCCAGGCTAACTTCTTGGTCAACTCCTTGACCTCGTCAAAAGCCCTCAGTTTATCAGCCTTAACCCGCTCGATTCTGCCCTTGAGGTCATTGATCTTCGACTGCCTACTATCAGCTTCTCCCTAGGCTTGGGAGAGCTCGCTATCGAGTTGGGTTAGTCTTTCCTGGTGCCACTTGTTGTTATCCCTGTCAGCAATACCATGGTTGAGTTGCCGTACCTTCTTCTCCAACTCGCCAAGCATTTTGTTCATGCAATTTTTCTCCTCGAGCTTCTCTCCTCTGCCTGCCTAGACTTTCACTAAATTATTTTTTGACAGTTTTCATTTCTCCAGCGTACCTAGATTTAATATGCAATAACTCCAAGCATGCATCATCGTACCTGCCAGGAGCCCGCGTAGCTCTTTAACTTCAAGCCTCAGCTTGGACGCGTCATCTAGGGCGGCCTGATGCAGTACCCTCACCCTTGCCAAATTCTCGTTAGTGATGCCCAGAGTTCGTTCAAATGTATCAGACGCCTCCGCTCGCGATCGAAGCTGACGCTGATTCTCCTGGCCTGGACGCCGGCCCTTGTCGCCAGGTTCAAGCGCCAGCATAGTGCCCTGGTGATCAAAGCACTCTGCAGAATGAAGCACAAGTGAGAAGAGCGCGCAAGCTAACCAGAAAGCACACTACTCAGGAATAATAACTCACCCGGGAGATGTAGGACCTGGCTAGCCCCATGAGGATGAAATTGTTGATCTCGGAAGAAGATGGGCATCCTTCACCACATACCGCTGGCCAAACACAGCGTCAACAAGGTCTAGGTCTGCGAACTCATCCGTCGAGGGACCCGCGCCTGGGTACGGTGCTGACCTCATTAGGGCAGCAAACGCTGCCTCGACGGCCGAATCTGAGCTACCGGGCTGACCGTCCCCGTCCGAAGGATCAGTTCGGGCGACCTCCGACTGAGAAGCCTTTGACCTCCTGGCCTCCCTCAGCAGAATTCTAGCCTGGGATTCCTTGGATAACTCGGCCAGCCCAGGCGCCAGTTTTCCCAAACTTTGGTGGAGGAAGCTTCGGCTGCAAGATCTTTACCTTGCCCTCTCCCCTTGTTCGAGTTTCTTCCCTCGATCGCAGGTACCTGCTCCTCCCCCGCAGGCTCCACCAAAGCCTCAGTCTGTTCATCAGTTTTCCCAATCTCTCAAGGAAGAAGTTCTCCAGCCGTAGGCTCCTTTTGAGCCTCCGCTACAGTCGGCCCAACGTCGCCGCCCCTAAATCCCTCTGGGGGGAGCCCTCCAATGGAAGGCTTATCTTGAGCCTCGATGATTGCAATTGCTCCCTCCTGTCCTCTTGCCAAGGCTAGAGACATTTCCTCGCTCGGAGGAGGGCCCCCAGATTCATCGACCTCCGCCGTGCCAGCCATTGGCTCATCTTCAAAAGAAGGGGCTCCCGGATAAGCCAACGGAGTTTTATCCGGGCTGTCTACTATTTTCACCACTAAAGGACAAGGGACCTCAATAGTCCTCTCTGAATCCTCCTCTGCTTTCAGCGCCTCCGCCGTGACTACTCCAACCTTTGATGAGCGCTCTTCGGAAAAACGAGCCTTCTTCTCGGGCTTGCGTTTCTTTCCTCCGCTGCTCTCCCTCGGGCACTTGCTCAACCCTTTCTTTATGCGGCCTGATAGTTCAGACTTCTTGGCTGCGGGAACAAAGGGCAAACGGTTAGACCGAGACACACTTGCTCGAGCGAAATCAATGGAAAAAGAAAAAGACTTACTATGCGGGTCGAGGGGCTAAGCCCGACGGCGAAAAGAGCCTCTTCTGA
Organism: Calamus simplicifolius; assembly: GCA_900491605.1. Taxonomy (NCBI): domain Eukaryota; kingdom Viridiplantae; phylum Streptophyta; class Magnoliopsida; order Arecales; family Arecaceae; genus Calamus; species Calamus simplicifolius. The sequence continues at coordinate 781,719 of UESW01004275.1, forward strand.
CAGTAAATCATTAGCCGAAAACGTCCTGCCATCATGGAGGACCTCCAAGTCCTCTTTCTCCTGCTCATATAGAGTCGGATGTGCTTCCACATTCCGAACAAAGTTTTCCCATCCTCAGAGAAAATCGGAGCCGATGTTCCCCTCGGTAATAAAAAAACATGACCTTTCACTCCTTTATAGACGATGGCTTATCTGTTATCATCTTAAATGACCTCCAAGGTCCGATGTAAGGCCACTCTGATTTCCTCCCAGACATTAGATAGTAACAGGCGTGAAAGAGAGGAAGAGTTGCCGTTACCTGAATCCGGCTACACATTGAGATAAACCCGATGACGCTGCGCCAACTGTTGGGAGCCACCATTGTCGGATAAATGTTGTAAAATCTCATGATCTCCTTCACCAAGGGATGAAGGGGAAATCGAAGTCCCGCCTTCATGTTGTCTTCATAAAAAAAGACCCCGCGCTTCAGATCTTGCGAAACCCTATGCTCGGGCTCCGGCAATCTCAGAAGGACATCCGAGGGAATGCCATACTTTTGGCGTATTCTCCCCAAATCCTCGGCGACAATCTTCGAAACCATGTCGTTGGGGCTCATCATTCTGCTGGCCGAGAGAAACACCGAGAGAGATTACAGAGGAAGTAGAGCTTGTTTTATAGGATATCCCAAAGAGTTGAGGATACTATTTTTAGTACCCTAAGGATCACAATGTGTTTGTGAGCTGACATGCCATTTTTTTGGAAGAATAGTTCATTCAAGATGGAAGTACTGGTAGGATTGTAATGGTTGAAGAGAGTTTCTCTGAAAAGCAGCTAGCTACAGATCATGGTGAGCCTAGTAGTCCTATTTGTATAGTTTCTCCACTATCTCGTAGAACAGGTATAGTCTCTTAGCCTCCTAAGAGGTACTTAGGTATAATATAAGAGGAGATTAAGAAAATGTTCCTTATGGGAGATATGGATCAACTGACTGATCCCAGAACCTATGACAAGGCGATATTAGACATTGATTCTAAGAAGTGGTTAAGTGCGATGAAGTCAGAGATAGACTTCATGCTCTCAAATCAAGTAGATCCACTTGAGGGTATAGTACCCATTTGGTGTAAATAGATCTACAAGAGGAAGATAAGTACAGATGGCAATGTAGAGACCTATAAAGCAAGGCTTGTTACGAAAGGTTATAGTCAGCGCGAAGGTGTTAACTATCATGATACCTTTTTGCCAGTAGCAATGCTAAAGTCCATCCGCACTCTACTTTCTATTGCAGCATTTTATGACCATAAAATCTGGCAGATGGATGTGAAGACGGCCTTTCTAAATAGATATCTTGAGGAAGATATCTATATGGAACAACCAAAGGATTCACATCCAGTGATAGTGATCATCGTGTTTGCAAGTTGCAAAGATCTATATTTATGGATTAAAGAAAGTTTCTCAAAGTTGGAATACTCGATTCAATGATGCGATCGAATTATTTGATTTCATCAAGAATGAGGAGGAGCCATATGTGTACAAGAAGGTCAGTGGGAGTGCCATCACCTTCTTCATACTATACGTAAATGATATACTCTTAATTGGGAATGATAACCCCATGCTAATAATGGTCAAGAGGTGGTTATCTAAAGAATTCTTGATGAAAGACCTAGGAGAAGCATCCTTTATAATGGGTATAAAGGTCTATAGAGATAGACCTAATAGGATGCTTGGCCTATCGCATTGGATATATAGAAAATGTGCTGAAGAGGTTTAGCATGAAACATTTTAAAAGAGATTTTCTACCACTTAGACATGGCATTCATCTCTCCAAGAAGATGTGTCCTAGCACACTTGAGGAGATTGAATACATGAGTCGGATCCCTTATTCTTCAGCAATAGGGAGTCTCATATATGCTATGTTATGTACATGACGATATTGCTCTTGTTGTAAGTGCCAAAAAAGCTTACTGGTATAAGAAGTTTGCACACAAGTGCCCTAAAAAGTCAATTGTTGGCTTATACATTATATTTTATCCAAAATTTATTTTGTACATAATTTTTTTAGCTTAAATCAGCTGGTTGTGGGGTTCTAACCCATGACCACTTATGTGGTGGAAGATCTTAAGTATTTCCCCTTAACCACTCAGGTATTTTTTGGTTTAGTTTCATTAAATAAAAATATTTTTTAAACCAGTAAAATAAGTATTTAATATAAAATATATTGACATGGGGTTCGAACCCATGCACTAGGAGAGAGAGAATTTAGGGGCGCGTGCTCCATCTAGATCAGGCATACGAATAAACTCTCGCATCCTCTCTCTTTTAAAACACCATATTTGAAGATTTGATCTCCGAATTCCTTTCTCTTCCAAAACATCGTATTTGAAGATTTGATTTCCGAATTCGTTGCATACAGATATGCATTCCGAGCTTTCTCACCCCTCCATCTAACCACGCTACTATTCCCTCCTTCTATGGGGATGTAGCCTTGAAAGGAGAATGGGATGAGAGAAAACAAAGCGTGAGAGCTGAGAGAAAGAAGGCTGTGAGTTTTTTTGGTAATTAAATAAAGGGTTTGCTGCACCATCTTTACTAGAGGGGATTTGTAAGAAGTTAGCACTCGGTGATCCGTTCAATTCGAAGGAATATCAGCCCCACATAGATACCCATAGAGAACGGTCTTGCATGGATACCCTAAGATCCATCATGATTTTTGATACAGTTAAAGAGTTCAATATAATCGGGTAAGATTTAAATGTTAAATTTATCAAAATATTAGATTCGATCTAAAATCATGCCAATGAAAAATAAATTTTAAATAAGATTTAAAAATTTATATTTTTTCTGCTATATGTATCTGATTGCATCGGCACAGCTTTAATTCATCAATTCAATCCACCTTCAATAGGCTTTGATGGCCCTTCCAAAATACAACCATGAGAATAGAGGGAGTAATGACAGTGACACCATAATGGCAATTGGATAAATTCTTAACCCGGAAGAAGAAAAGTTTATTATATCAATATGGTGCCAACGACGAAGCAACCAAAGGTTGAGAAGAATTTTGCCAATCAGACTTTAGATTGGATTCAACTCTCTAGATGGTTGTGCTAAATATTCCTGACAGCTGAAATACAAAAGGAACAAGTTGGAGAAATAAGCTAGATTATGGTGGGTGTCCCAAGTAAACAAATGATATATATTGGGAAGATAAGGTTCAGGTCAAATGAGTACATTTCAAGAGGAAAAAAAAAAGAATATTATGGAGAGTAAAAAAATAAGCAAATTGCAACTTGGTAGGTGATCATACCACAACCACTAAAACCAAGTAAAATGGTGTCCAAGAGAAGTGAGGAGGACCTCATGGCTTCTAGGACTCTGCTTTGAAGCCATTAAACTTTTCCTTTTCAGCAATTAGAAAACCCATCAAGCTCATAAACAGCTCTTCAAAATTTGCAATGCTATTCAAGTTAACAATTCACATATCTCGGATTCCAAAAACTGCAATCTTAGTGGCCGAAGTATGTTATAAAAGAAAGTCACTTGCAGCATGTCTAAGAGTGCCGATCCACATCAAAGGCTTTAATTGGAGAGCACGTTGGGACTATACGACTCATAGATATAATTTATAAGCCAACAACTCTCACTTCTTAATTCAGGAAAGGAAGCGAAGGTATTCAAGGGTGAACGCGTGGCCAAAGGTCATGTCAATTACAATCACCAAGAAAGCATTTTATACTAGACCAGGATAATGTCAATTATACGCTTCTCAATTAAAAAAAAATAATAACTGTGAGACGAGACAATGGACTCCCAACCAATGAGGCCTTTCCAGGTTAACCAAAAACAAACTTTAACAACTGCAATATGATATTACCTCTGATGTGGGAGTAACGCTTGGATAATAAGACTGCTCATTAGTTCTTTGGGCTCAATAATTGAGTCTCTCTTCTCATAAAATTAAACATTCAAGCAAGCATCAATAATGGCCGAAAACAAAAGCCCAAACAGAACATCCACCACCATCTCTCCTTCTCACGCACAAGAACAGATAGTAGGCATCATGTAGTTGCCCTTCGAAAAAGCAATCCATTAGCGTCTCCTTCCTGCCTCTCTCACCAACTAACACACAAACAGGCACAATAGCAGGAAAAATCCATGGCACTAAGGTGCTCCTCTCCTGCTGTCATCCTTCCGAGAGGTCAGACCAAGAAGGCCATGCCAAGAGCTTCCATGTTGCCCAACAGCCACACGCAACCCAGCAGAGCATCAACTCCTTCATACAAGTCTTTCACTGCCAACAAGGTCTGATTTCTGACCATAACCCAAGTCCAGAAATGATAATATTCTTTAGGATGAGTCTTGTTCTGAGTTCCTTCTATCAGGTTTTTGAAGACCAAGCAACAGGAGTAGTCTGTTACGTAGATGGAAAGGGAGAAGTAATCTGTGAGGGGTATGATGAGGGTCCACGGTTTAGTCCATGGTCATCAGAAGGGGCAGATCAGCAGAGGTATATCATACTATGTACCAAACCAGAGAGAATTCAATCAGTTTCGGATTTCAAACAAATGGTTTCTCACCCACTTTGTCTTGCACTTGCACAGGAACAGAGACAATCATATTCCTAACTTCCAGCCAATGAAGACTCAAATTTCCCAAGATGATGACTTTCACCAAATCATCTGCAAACAAAACTAACATTGGAATATGGAGATAAATTTGGCCATCATGCAAGCATAAACACTAAGTAAGTGGGTCTGCTGGCATCGAAATGCAGCAACTCGATATCGAGTTATTTCTGTTAATTGTCTCTTCATATTGTAAAGATGGATGATTTGCAAGACATGCAGGTTTTTGAAATGAAAAGCTGGTTTTTGATTGCAAAGTTTTTGTGCACATCTGTTACAATTTCTTTATGATTGAAACCTAAATACAAGATATGAACTGTGCATGTTTACATTCATTTAGTTCCTTCATTTACACCCACAAATCTTTTCTACCTGTTCTTAGTGATAGTGTAAAAGCCTTTGATAAAGTTTGATGCACACCAACATGAGAGATGGGGTGTTTGTTGATGCAACCCTTGCATGCTATCAGATACTATCCCTCTTTCAGTTCAAACTTCATAGCACCCAAGAAATCAGAATTCATTCAATCAGCAAACCTACAAGCTTCTTTTTGGATGGGATTGGAATATTTGAATAACCATTTGGTCCTCATGTATCAATTTCTTTCACCTATTCTGAATTATCATTTCTAAAACAGAAAACTAATATTCTATCATCCACTGGATTACTTGTCCCACTCTACAAGCTTGCAAATTCATGGAGTAAGATGGCACATCATGTTGGATCAGAGGAAAAAATCAGAAATTTATAAGGAAAGACTTTGAAGCACGAAACAAAGCCACTTTCCATAAGACTTTGTTCGCCCAATAATTAATCTCTAATGTGGGAATGATATATGCAAAAAAAAAAGTTAGAGGTAGACTAAAAAGTACCTAAAAGAAAGTGATAAAAAATAATTTAAAATCTTTGCATCTTTTAAAAGATATAACTCAAAACGAGTAGAATAGAGAAAAGAATTATCCAACTAGTTTAGGATTAAGCTTTTATTATTATTATTATTATTATTATTATTATATAATAAACCTTTAAGAGATTATATATTTTAGTATTTAATCACATTTTATATAAATCAAAATAAATTATCGAGCGTTCACAAATATTTAATCGAATTATCTAACTTATATACTATTTTGTGCAGCAAACAGCATATAAAATTGATCTGATTTCAAAAGAGAGTGAGGACATGATCTTTTTTTTTTTTTTTCTTAAAAAGATTGTGCCTGGCCTAAATATAGTAAGTCATGTCTTTTTGAATACATGCAGCATCTCATAAAATTTACTTGTCTTTTTGTGTCTTTCTAAATGGATGCATTTTAAAAAAATAATAATTAGCATTTAATTAACTGCCATTTAACAAGGATCAAACCGTATCCTTGGAATAAACCGCCAACCGAGCAGTCACCGTGACAACATCTGTTTTTGTTTTAGATGAGATTGTACTCTCATTTTATTCTGAAACCAAGGACTGCATCAGTAAGTAAATTTTGAGAAATTTTTGAACCAGACCTGCTCCCCTCTATTAGACTGCGGTGTCTCACCTCCTCATCAATTAGATGAGCTCCATGGTTATAGTGGTGGGGCGAAGAGCTATTATTCATCATCCAACTAGATTGAGTTAGAAGCGGTTCTTGTTTTCCATCATTATGAAATGAATTAATGTTGCTGTTGTGGTAGGGAGGCATGCATGAGTCATGGCCGGACCAGTTTGATTGGTCTTCCCCCAGTCTATACCCAACAAAATGGTGCTCTAGAATGGTAAAAGGTGTCACAATATTAGCAGAGATAATTTTGTTAGTTTAAAAGAATTATTTTCGTATTCAAATGGCCTAAAATGACTGCCTCTCTGTTTCATGAGGAAAATAAATCTATAAATCAAGGGTCATAGATGTGCCATCAAATATCTCCATTCAAGGAAAGCAAGTTCTTGTCTTAGAAAAAGGATTTAAAATTTATAACAGAATATGAATTTCAAAAAAAAAAAAAAAAAAAACTCAAAGATAAGAGAAACAACTAATAAATTTGATTTTATATAAGAAAATTAAGTATAGGCTAGTATTTTTCGAGGAAAAATGTTGGTTACAATGCTAGATTGGTATATTAATAGGAGCCTGCAGAATTTTTTTGATGCTTTATCAATTTTCTTTAGAATTGGATTGAAATTTTAAGAATTTTGGATTCAAACGATGTTATAGTTCGTGGAAATAACTAACCTTTTCTAATAGTTTTTGCTTTTTTAATTTTCTTCTTGATGGTTCCTGATGATTATTTGTACAAATAACTCTTTAATCATGCCAACTTTATTTTTATAAGTTGATTCAAGTAATTAATTACTTATATATGGTCTTTTTTATGGTTAACAAGTAACGAAATATTGTCATCATTTATAAATGATGAACTAAATCTTGATCAATCTTGCATTTTGACCATTTGTTGCAATCTCATTCCATCACTCAATATTTGAGTTTGGATTTGATCAATGAGATTTTAATGGATATGTAGGTAAACAGAGAGATGAATATAAATGGTACATAAAGGATATAGATTTGAAGATAGGAATGAAGCCGACATGAGCTTATTAGATTTTGCAGTGGCGTATGATCTAACAATAGCAAACACTTGTTTTAAAAAAATATATTTAATAACATTTAAAAGTGAATCTAATAAAAGTCAAATAGACTTTTTCTTAACTAGGAAGGTGGATAAAATAATATGCAAAAACTGTAAAGTTATTTCAGAAGAAAGTTTAACTTCACATCATAGGATAATGGCAGCAGACATATGGATAAAAATGAAATTTAGAGTAAAACGTAAAACTATTAATCCAAAAATTAAATGGTAAATTTGCAAGGAGAGAAATTAAAATTATTTAAAGAAAAGTTAGTAAAAGCAATGACTATGAATATAGATAATGATCCCAACTAATAGGAAAGAAAACTTGGTGATGGAACCAGGAAGTTCAAGATGCCATCAAGCTTAAAAAGATAAACCATAAAATTTGGCAAGAGGTTAGGGATGAAGAAAATCTTAAAAGGTATAGGGATGCAAAGAAAGAAGCTAAAAAAGCGGTAAATAATGCCAAACAAATACGAAAGAAGATGAAAAGACTATATATAAATTAGCAAAACTAAAATAAAAGAAAACAAAAGATCTTGACTATATTAAATGTATTAAGGATAAAGATAAAAGAGTCTTAGTAAAAGAAGAAGAGATAAAAGAACGATGAAAAAGTTATTTTAAAAAATTATTAAATAAAAATAATTTAGTAAATTTAAGGGTAGAAGGCTGTGATAACCTAGGAGTAACAAATGAGTATAAATTTTTTCATAGATTTAGCATGCTTGAGATTAAAAAGACTTTGAGTAAAATAAAAATTACAAATGCATTAGGACTAGATACGATCCCTATTGAGATTTGGAAAGGCTTAGAAGAAATTGGAGTCATATGGTTAATCAATTTATTTAACAAGATTGTAGCAACTAAAAGAATGTCGAATGATTGAAGAAAAAGTATATTAATACCCAATACAAAAAATAAAGGAGATATTCAAAATTGTGCAAATTATAGAGGGATTAAGCTAATGAGTCACAATGAAATTATGAAGAGTAATAGAAAATCGAATAAGAGCTGAAACTTTGGTATCAAATAATCAATTTGATTTATGCCTGGAAGATCTACCATGGAAGCTATTTATTTATTAAGAAGATTAATAAAGAGATATAGAGAAAAAAGACCTTCATATGGTCTTTTATTAATTTAGAGAAAGCATATGATAGAGCATCTAAAGAAATAATATGGTGGATTTTAGAAAAAAAAGAGTTACTAAAAGGTACATAGAATTGATAAAAGATATGTATGATAGAGCAATAACTATTGTTAAAAACAATAGGAGAAACTAGCGAGTTTTCAATTATTGTAGGTTTACATCAATGATCTACCTTAAGTCCATATCTTTTTGTATTAGTTATGGATGAATTAATTAAATATATTCAAAATAATATCCCATGGTGTATGTTATTTGTAGATGATATAGTGTTGATTGATGAAACTAAATCTGGAGTAAATGTTAAGCTAGAGATTTGGAAAGAGGCTTTAGAATCTAAAGGTTTTAAGATTAGTAGAACTAAAACTGAATACATGAAATATAATTTTAGTGGAAGTAGAAATACAAATGAAGAAACAGTGAAGATTGCAAATCAAGAGTATTAAGGAGTAAAAAATTTATGTATTTAAGATCAATTATCCAACAAGAAGGTAAAATAGAAGAAGATGTGAATCATAGAGTTAAAGCATGATGGATTAAGTGGAGTTCTTCGAGAGTATTGTATGATCGGCGCATCCCATTAAAATTGAAAGAAAAATTCTATAAAACTACTATTAGGCTAGCTATGCTATATAGAACAGAGTGTTGGGCAATATTGAAACAACATGTAAATAAATTAAGTGTAACAAAAATGTGTATGTTAAGATGGATATATGGTAAAACTTTAAAAGATAGAATTAGAAATAAACATATAAGAGAAATAATAGGAGTAGCCCCAATTGAAGATAAAATGAGAAAAAATCGATTAAGGTGTTTAGACATATACAATGTAGACCTTTAGATGCTCCAGTTAGAAAGAGTGATTTTTTAATAATTCATGATAATGATAGATGTTGAGATAGATATAAATTAATATGAATAGAAATAATTAAAAAAGATATAACTATTTGTAATTTGAATATCGACTTGGTCCTGAATAGAGTAGAGTGGAGGAAGCAGATTCATGTAACCGACCCATGTAGTTGGAAAAGGCTTAGATGAGTTGAGTTGAGATTTGATTAATGAGATCACAAGCCATTCATTTTTGAATAAATATCGGATACCACCCGCGCCATGATGCAAAAGGCATTAATTTGACCTCAAGAATTAAGGAAAAAGTTTTTGATCATATAATCACACCCCCAGGCTCTGTGAAGTAACCAACCCCTTACGGTACTTATTGTGGCATGGTTTCCACAGCCTTCATGCTATGACGCCCACAATCCCGATTACTCAATCTAAGGATAGCAAGATTAGAGCTTTGTTGGAAACGTTAAAAAATAATTAATATAAACCCTATGGAATGTTCTTTAACAAAACCCAAATAAAAATGTAAGGTAGCCTTTTGCGCTAAAAAAAAAAAAAAAAAAGCTTCATACCTCTCTGTGCGCCTGCGAATTCCGAGACATCAAACGATTTCATCTTCCACCTACTTTTAGATCTTATGATGACACCACTGGAGGGCGAATGGCTAACCAACTAAATGAAACTTTTCAATTCTTTAATTAAGTAGTAACTTATACAATTATCATCAAGACATGATGCAATAGTTCATGTAGCCATTGATTATATCTAATATTAATACTTACTTTAGTTAGCATGGCCCTTTTTTCCTTTAGTCTGCACCACTTATATTATGTCTTACCGGACCTCCAAGAGTAGACCACAATTTAACTTTAAAAAGGGTACACCTTGGCAAGTCCTTTCATGCAAAGTGTTTGTTTGGAATAATGTAATTGAAATTGTATTGCAAGTTAAGTTATGGTGCATCTTATCTTTACCTGTTTAGAATGCTAAAATTTAACTGTAAATTGTAAGTCAGGTTACACTTCAGTTATAAGCAGGATCGAAAAATATATAAGTTAGCTTACATCCAAATTGATCACAGATTAACTTACAAGAAAATGACTCATAGTTTGAAAATACAAAAACAATCAAATCTGATATTATAACATAATGTTTGTATAATCATTTTATATTATATAATATAATATAATAAATGTTGTATGAAAATATTATCATAACTAAAATATAATTGTGTAGTGTAAATAATATAACATAAATATTATAATACTATAAAATATATATATATATATAGTATAATAATATAATATATATATAGCTTTTGATATTAATAAAATAATATGTTATACCAATACAATATTAATGGAATAATTATATTACAATTTTTAATATGTATTAAAATATTATTATCTAACAATAATGAAAATATTGCATTATAATAATATTATATTATTATCATTATTATATAAATCAGTCAGTGTAATAATAATTATATAATATCATAATATGATATACTAATATATATTACTATATTACATCATGTTATAATTTTGCAATATTATTATAGTAATATATCATAATATTTTAATATTTATTGTTAGAGTAATGATATTATACCTTGTAACAATATATTATAATCAAAGTATTAACTAATAATAAAAAAATGCATTATGACGCTCTTATAATTATAATTATTATAATATAATAATTAGTATAATAATATAATATCTTATAATAATTTATAAATTAGCAAAAATTATAAAAATAGATTTTAATAATATGAATAACGGTGCCAAATAGGATCTTACAACCACAACCTTCCAGCATATTAGTTTAGCTATGATATCATTTGGTTATATACAACTCAATTATACTACAACTTGAGCCATAATGCAATTTTACTTGCAGGATTCCAAATGGCTCCGAATATTATTATTATTAAATAATATCTATATTTAATTAGGTTAATAGACTTCATGGTTGTCAAAATATTATTAGAAGGAAGCGTTTGATATGGGGTTTAAAAAAAAGGTTTAAAAGTTGTGGGAGAAACATTTTCACGCATAAATTTTTAAAATTACTAAAGTTTTCTTAATAATTATATTTTGTTATGTCAATGAATGAAGAATAAAATATTATAGATGTATTGGAATAGCATTAAAGATGAAAATATCATTATATATATATAATATAATATAATTTGATGTATATATTTGTTTATAGTAAAATTATTTAATATTTTTGTTAGCCTCAAAGTTTCAACCTCTTTTCATCATGCAAAAAGTTTTTGCTTATCATCTTGTTAAACCATTCCCTTACGCTAAGATAAATGGAGGGAAAAACTATACCTCTAAAAAAGTTTATCCCCATGCCGAAAGAGTTGAAGAGGTGTCTTTAACCCCATGCTAAACGCACCTAAGGACTCAAGTAAAGATAGGCATCGGACTATGCCGCCCATGGGCTGGCATGGCCCGATATGAACTGGGCCGTATTTGGCATGGTACGGTACTGTAGCCATATCATACCGGGCTTAGAAAATTCGGCTCACCGGCCCGGCACAGCCCAGCTAGGCCGTGCTAGCACTGCTCGCCAAGGAGAGCCGAACCTCGAAGCTCAGGCTCAAAAAACAGCGGCCTTCCTCTCCCAGTCTTCCTTCTCCATTGGTCCAGGTCCGATGGCGTGCCTACCGCCTCACCAGGCCTAGGAGGTGGCCGGCGACCCCCACCGGCACCGAGCGAGCGTCCGATGGGGGACTGGGCATAGGAGAGAGGAGGAAAGGGCCAAGGCGGCCTTCTCCTGGGGGCTCCCGCATTGGTCTAGGCCCGATAGCATGCTTGCCGCCTCGCCGGACCTACGAGGCGGCCGGCAACCTCCACTGGTGCCGGGCGAGCATTCGATGACGGTCCGACCGGCCGGTGGTGACCGATCGGCCACCGGCACAATAATAGCATCGCGGGAGATTCGGGAGAATGAGGAAGAATGAAAGAGAGAGAGAGGAGAGGAAGGCCGTGACGGCGACCGGCTCTAGGGCGATCGCTGACGGCCGAGCAGGCCCGGGAAGAGGCCGACGGCAACCCTGGCCACTGGCACAAGCCCCCTGGTTTGGAACCAGGAGAAAAAAAACAGTGGATTGGGAAGAGGAACCATCTGGACCTCTGGCATGACCCTAATGGGCCGTGCCTGCACAACCCGTCTGGAGGTATGGCCCGGTGGGCCTGGGCCATGCCGTGCCAAGCATGATCCAGTGCCCACCTCTAGACTCAAGAAATGAGTTTTTGGAATATTGAACGTCTCTCCGATAGGCTTGGGCTGTGGGCACGGCCCGTCTAGAGATACAGTCCGATGGGCTTGGACTGTGCCAAGCACGACTCAGTGCCCACCTCTAGACTCAAAAAAGGCACGACCCGTCTGAAGGTGCAGGCCTGGGCCTAAGCCATACCAGGCACAGGCACGACCCATACCCACCTCTAGACTCAAGAAACAAGTTCCCGAAATATTAAACGTCTCTGACCAGCAGTACGCAAACGAAAAATACCTGGGCCTTCCTCATGCACTAAAGCAGGTGTAATTGAAATGGTTCAAGAAATGCATGCAGCAGACAGCACCTTCACCTCATAAGAACAGACCAGTGAAAACACAATTACTCTACATTAAATAGTGAGCTTCCATAGACTAGCGGCCATGTCTATGGCTGGTTCACGCCATGCCACATCGACATTAGGATATAACCTCAGAATGCACACAGCCTGATTTTTCCAACTTCACCTCACAGGTTAAGTCTAAACATACACATGCTTTTATAGACTTTTGCTGCAGAGAGGAGATACAACGTCAATACCGTCCCTTCCAGTGCTACGAATTTCTTTCCCATTAGCGATGTTTGTAGCAGGGGGGAAGGACTCTTCCTGCTTTTCTTATCACTAAAAATTCAAGATCAGAAAAACATGATCACAGAAATGTCATAAGTTTCAACCTTGGCTGTTTGCTAACCTCCAGATCCCGACAGTCAAAGTTGCTAGAAGATGGGCCACTTGAGATAGAATTGGAACAGTGTGCATGCCAGATTTAAACATGTGTTACTTCCATGTGTTGCTGTAACAAGCAGATCAACATAATGCACGTAGCTTCAGTGGTTCTCCACCATTCCTTGATTGAAAATTTCATGGCATCTAATAGCCTTCTTCTGCATCTTTAATATTTAATAAATATTCAGATTACAAATGAGACTACACCATCTACAAATCTCTCTCTCTCTCTCTCTACATATACATATATATAATGGAAAAAAACGAGAAAGAAAATAGAAAAGAAACCCAAAAATGCAGGCCTTCGACATCATACATCTCAAAATATACAAGATGAACATCTTATGATTCTTTAGAGGCACCTTGCACATTGGCATGGCCAGCGTCAGACCGTTCAGATGGTGACTTGCTTGGGATGATGGTAGGAGGCGACCACTGATCTGGAACCACAAGAAAATATGCAGACATTGCTTTTCTGAAACGTTTTTTGTACTGCATGGGTGAAATCACAGTTGGAGATGCATTTTTTGGCCCGCCCAAGATGCCTGAAGCTTTCACCCATGTTTCTAGGTGCTTGTCCCATGTGTACTGCCTCATAAAATCAATAATTCCAAGAACCAGTTCATGTTTCTCTTCATCTACCCCCACCAGTAAAGAGTAATCCATGACATCGATAGACTGCAACAATATTGGTAACAGAGATCAAAAACTGAGATATGACTGCAAGAACCTTTGTTTTAACAAGATAGCTACCAAAATAGTATACCATCTTCAATAACTTATAGTCACTCCTGATTAGTCAGCTAGGACAAAAGAATGTTTTCACAAATGTGCTTGAGAACATATTTTTAAAGGTCTATTTGAGAATTGTTCACCTCATCATAACATGAGGCTCTAAAGCTAAAGCATTGAAGCATAAGGCAAAGATATAAAAAGTGTTATGATATAAAGAAGACATGCAAGGCACATGATTCACACCTTATATTACGCCTCTTACACTTTGACAATTTCCAGAACCAATGGATGAGGAGATTTTCTCTCTCATCACACAAATACATATGTATGTTTCCATTTGCATATGAATATGTACAAATTACATGTGTGCACTCGATAATTCCAAGACCAATAGATAAGAAGTCTCTCTCTCTCTCGCATGTGCACAAAAAAATAAAAAAAAAATCTGTATGCATGCATGCATTTGTATATGTACATGTATATATATGTGAACAATTTTATATATGTATGCGCGTCCATGTAGGTGCACATATATTCCTGTGAACAAGTGTGTTGCTGAATGTGGATGGTCAAATATAGCACACTCCCCTTTGTCATATTTGTTTTCAAATGACTGCTCTATGACTTCAATATAAGTAATCTTAAAAGGAAAATCCATATATTCACTGCCTTTTAATCACTAGGAATCTTGATGCTGTACCTCACATCACTGCCTTTTCAAACAATGCTTGAGAAAGAGTCCCAAGAACATGGAGGAAAAGTTCAGCACAAATCAAATTTCAAAAATATGGCACAAGTCATTAGCAATTTATGAAAAGATCATACTTTTTCACTGAACCATGTCAAAATCAGGAGAAAAATACCAGTTGCATTGATCAAATACGAGTTGTTGATAATTCAAAGAAATTCCAGCTATAAAGTCAACTAATTTTCCCAAAATGAGAGTACAAGTCCACTCCCTCTTCCCAAAAGAAATAAGCTAATTCAAAGAAATTCCAGCCACAAAGTCAACTAATTTTCCCAAAATAAGAGTACAAGTCCACTCCCTCTTCCAAAAGAAATAAGCAAATAAATAAATAACCTGTAATTAGTTTCAAATTAATAATATATAGTACAATAATAATATAGTACAGCAATTAAGAGTCCTACAGGTCTATCAATACCATAGTAATATAACAAGTGTACTGATACTCAAGCCTTTGAATGATAAAATTGAACTTAGTCTCAAGCAAAGTATCAATTGTCTTCATATAGCATAAAACATTTCCTTCCCAGAGACTCTGATTTTCAGTGACTTTCTGATTTCTTAAAAACCTACATTGTGAGTTTTGTTCCAGCCATCTCACAGCCGCATTCTTTAATATTCTAAAGTGTCCCATTCTATAAACAACATAAGTGAATAAAGAGTCTATTCTGCATTACATTATATAATAGATAACTGGAAAAATTAATCAACTCACTGCTAGAAAGGAAGTGTCATTCCAAACAGCTCTTTCAAGTAGCCGCTTTGCCTTGTTTCCCACAAATATCGGAGATGTTGGCATTGCCTCGATCAAGTTCTGATCAAGAAGTACTTTGTTGTTGCCACTTGAATCAGGGTTATACCGTGACCTTGAAGATCCCTTAAGGTCATACAGCCTGGTCACATTCCGTCCAAACAAAAGATTCTCCATAACCAGCACATCCATCCTTGACTCCTTTCCACCCTTCAGGTGCTTAATTGTCACCTACAATTGAAACATCGAGGAAGCAAATAATTACTTTTCAGGAAGTAATTAAAAAATGCGAGAGAACAATGAAGATACAGGAGTAAAAAGCAACATATGAATTTATGTTGACATGGTTGAATAGTGTAGCTGTAATATGAGGACAAACTATTAATAAATAGCCCAGTTAATCAAAGACCATCTTTTAATGTTGTTAGTATGACAGGATTTGAATTATCTAAACATGGCCAAAGCCAAAATTTGTAATGCCAGGATGGCTTGTAGTCTGCTATAAATTGTGAGAGCTGTTGGAGCAGATCTCAGAAAGTATTCACCCTTGTTTTAGCCATGAGAAGGATATCATTTTTCCAAGTTTCAGAACCAACTCGTCATCTCATGCATGACACAATACTTCCGGTGGATCAGCCGATGGAGGCATCGAAGTCAAAGGCATGACCGGCTGGAAGAGGAGTTTCAGCCATGGATGAGAGAACACGGAGTCCTGTTTGGGCTTCTGAGTGGTAGGGTTGTTGTCAACATTGGATGAGATCTCATTGTCACCCAAAGCATTACTTTTGAAAATAATTGTTGAACTTGTTTGGTGCGTCTTGGATCACTTTGAAAGCAAGGCTGCTACCACCCCTAATATCCTGGCATGATGTGACCCTAACCAACTCGCTGAGTTTTATTTTTTTTATTGTATATATTGTATATATTATATAATTATGATATTTATTGGTCCTGATCATCTGTTTGTTCATACCAAGCTTTTTCTTCATAGCAAAGATCCTTCATCACATGGAGACAGCACAGTCTCAAAGGAATGGTGGGCAATGAAGGCAAACAAAAGAGGCCAACAAAGATTTCCAAGGGAACAACAAGAAAGCCACCCTAGCAACACAAATTTAAACAGTCAATAGGCTCTGCAAGCTGAGAACTATAGTCTGGTAGCATTTAGTTGACCTAAATTGGCCCCAAACTCCACCAGGATCAAAACTAGAGAACTAATAGACATGCAAAAGTCTGCAGCTGGATGTTCCACCTGCGACACAACTCCCCATCAGTTCTAGATTTAAATCTTACCACGAGTAGGTGGGAATGTCATAACTTACCATAGAAAGAACAGGTTGAAAACTAGCCATAAGAGTATTCCTAAGATTGTACTTCCTATTGTCAATTACAGAGTTTCTCCAAGAAAAAGCAACCAAACCAACACTCAGTTCACAATCAACTGCAGCAGAAATTTATAACACCAACCCAACCATCTAGATAAGTGGAACTACAAAGCTTTGTCACATGCATACCATTATATTTTTATGCATTAAAGATATTCTGTATGGAAAATGCAAATAATTGCATGGGTTAAAGATGCCATGATGATATCAATATGGCAGGTGAAGGGTATACAACTTGATGGAACATTACCAATGGAAAAACATCAGAAATATACAACATATATTCCCAATCTGATCAAAGCAGCCAGCCGCAGAATATCTTAAGCTTACTATTTTTTGGTGTCATTGGCATGCAACAATCTCAAAAACTCTCCTAAGTGACTCTATTTCATGCACTCTAGTCTTATCAATTATCACTCATTAATCTCCGACTTGACTTTTATCTCTGTACAAAACTACGTTATCTGAAAATCCGAGTGTATACTGAACACTAACAGGTCAGATTTTTGAACATGAACCTATGATCCAAGAAATTTGTGCAAGTATATATGCATGGATGCATATATGCCTATACATTTTTTTACTTTTCATGTTACATCGGCATTTGGATGTGCTAGAAAGGATGCAAGGGTTTTCACATAATTATGAATAGGTGTTGGTAAAGTAACTAGTCCAAGACAATAAAATGAAATGAAAATAAAAATAAAACTCATTTAGTAACTTAGAATATAGGGTCATTAATAAAAAAAATTAATATAATTAACAATTATAATGACTAGAAGGACAATTAACATCGCTTTCTTGTAACGGATTAAGTAGATAGGAAAAAAGGCAAGAAAGGTTGATAGTTTTAAACTTTGGTATACAAGATAATAATAAACATACAGTCGAAATTATTATAGATAAGAGTCTAAAAAATAAGGTTGTAGATATTAAGAGGGTAGAAAATAGAATAATTTTGATTAAATTGGTATTAGATAAGAAGTTAATTAATATTATTAGTTCTTTGGTTCACAAGTAGGTTTAAATAATGCTACAAAGTAAAGTATTTGAAAGGATATGCATATATTAATTCAAAAGATTTCTCGTGGAAAAAAATATTTATCAGAAGAGACCTAAATAGGTATGTAAGAAAATATAATATAAATTTTTAAAAAGTACTAGAGGTTATGGATTTAAAAATATAAATGAAGAAAATGTTATTTTAAAGTTTGCAATGTGATTTAATATTAGTCAACGGATATTTTAAAAAAATTAATTTTTAAAAGTAGATATAATGTTACCCAAATAGATTTCTTTTTGCTACAAGGATTGATCGAGTTATTGTAAGGACCGTAAGGTTATGCTGGGAGACAGTTTAACCATGCAATATAAACTGATGATTATGAACGTAAGTATTAGACAATGGAGGCGAACAGCTAAAAAATATAAGAATCCAAGGATTCGATGATGGATTTGAAAGAAGAGAAATTAGTAGCTTTTAAGGATAAAATAATGAAAAAAAATTGAGTATAGATGGAGAAGAGATAGATAATAGTATTAACAAAGTAATCATAGAGGTATTAGGAGAGTCAAAATGAAGGGCCATGTGATAAGAAATTTTGATAGTGGAATGACAAAATTCAATTAGTGATTAAGGCTAAAAGAGTGCTATAGAAAATTACATAAATATAAGAATAGAAAAGTATATGAAAACTATAAGATAACTAATAAAAAAGTTAAAATTACGGTACAAAAGACTAAATGTAAGGCATATGAAAATTTATATCAGAAGCTAAAAACTCAAGATGGAGAGAAAAAATATATAAAATTATATATCAAAAAAAAATAGTTAGGGAGGATAAAATTTAAGAAAGAAAAAATTATCAAATAAAAATTATGTGGATAATTTATAATGGCCTATTAGTTCCATCGAGGATAGAATTATAGCTTATATCTATAGAATTAGGATAATTGAAATAAAAAAGGCTATCAAAAAGATGAAAATAGGAAGAGCAATGGGATTTGACAATTTTCATCAAGATTTAAAATGTTTAGATGATGTTGGAGTAACCTGAATGACAAATTTATTTAATAAGATTTAAAAGAATGAAAAAAAACTATAATATCAATTTATAAAACAAAAAGAGATATGTAAAACTACTCTTATTATTATTGCGTTAAACTTATGAGCCATACCATAAAACTTTAAAAAAGGATAATTGAGCATAGGTTTAAATGAACTATAAAAATATCAATGAATCAATTAATTTTATGCCAGAAAAGTTGACCATGCAAGCTATTTTCCTCAAAAGATTAATAGAAAGTATAGAAAAAAGAGATAAAGATCTTCATATGATTTTTATTAATTTTTAAAAAATATATGATAGAGTTCCTAGAAAATCTATAATAAATATCAAAAAAAAAGTACTCATTAGATATATAACATAATAAAGGCATGTATGTTGGAACAGGTACTAATATAAAAACTATAGACAATAATACTAGTGAATTCCCTATTACAGTACATTTATATCAGGGATCTGCTCTTAATCTTTACCTTTTTGCTTTAGTTATATACGAGTTTACTAGATACATTAAGAATGATATTACATAATGCATATTATTTATAAATAATATAGTATTATTGGATAAAATTAAGGTTGAAAAATCGTAAGTTAGAATTATGAAGAAATATATTAAAATCTAAAGGTTAATAAATATAGAGTAAGAATTGAGGATTATGAAATTTCAAAAAAATTCATCTTTGATATTTAAGATTAATTTTTCATAAAGAGAGACTGAGGATGATATTCATAAGACTAAAGCAGGTTGAATAATATGAATAAATGCAACTAAATATTATGTAATCATGAAGTACTTACCAAATTGAAGAAATTTTATAAAATAGCTTAAGATTGCCTATGCTTTATGGGACAAAAAGTTAGATAGATATGTATACAAGATTAATATGGCTGAAATGAGAATGTTAAAATAGATGTAGGGTAATATAAGAAAAAATAGAATAAAAAATGAATTCATATATAAAAACGTGAAGGTAGCATAATTTGAGGATAAATTGAGAGAACGACTTAGCTTAGACATGTGCAACGTAGACCTAGAAATGTATCTTTGTAAAGGAATAATTTGAAAAATGTAGAAAAAAAGGCATAAATAATTTAAAATTTATATGAAAAGAAGTAATAAAAAAATCTTTAAAACCTTTACATCTTACAAAAAAAAATATAACTCAAAATCAAGCAGAATAAAAAAAAAATCATGCAGCTAACCCCAACTAGTTGGGGATTAAGGCTTTGTTGTTGTTGCATCAAATCATTCTTCATTTTTACAAATTCAAATTTTCTTACTAGTAGATTTGCCTCCCCCCGTCCCCCCCCCCCCCCCCCCCACAACAACCAAAAAAAAAAAAAAACCAAATACTTTAATAGAAATTCTTATGGCTTTACTTATGAATATGATAAAGATAATTGATAGCAAAGCCAATAAATAAAGAGCTCTCAAAGTAAATAAATTAAAACAATGAAAAAGCTCAAGGTAATTGATACCTGGTAAATGCCCAGAATCTTGGCCAAGCATGTGGGACATCCAGTTTTTATTGACTCAGAGAGATACTTAAAATGCTCTGGAGCAAACTTGATAAATGATTCTAGCTCTGTTTTTGTTACTTGCTTTATAATAAACCTATCATCCAATGATTTTGCAAAAAAACATTGCTCTTCCACCTTGTGCCCCCCATTTCTTACATCGACTGAGAGACCTTACGAAATCAAGCTCAGATGGACAACAAATTCTCCTCAAAGCCTCAAAAGATTTCCATAATAACAAATTACATTGTATTTTGCTTTTCCAAGTGGTCCATCATCCCAAAAGAAACTTGATGTGCATTGCTTTCGTAGATGCAACTGGATCCAAAACTCGGGAAAGCTTGCTTCCAGTTGAGGATAAAATGCTTTCATCAGTTGACCCAAAACTTTTAGAATGTTCAAAGGAAGCATCATCAAATGATTGAATCTGGTGAAAATTTCCTAAGTCAAGGCCTGGCAGTGACAATAAAGAATCCCCACCATCTCTTGCTTTTTCCCGCTCTTCAGACATCTGAAAATGATAATCATGAGAAACAAGTGCATATGAAATGATACTTGTTGGTTCATCATCATATATTGGGATGACAGTATCATTCACTCCAGTGGGCAGAAGCAGCCTTGCTCCACCCTGATGCACTAAATCCCGGAATGAAGAAGCATAGACAGGATTGTACTCACTCAGAGCATTGAACCTTGGGGAATTGCCCAGATTCTTGTTGATAGCACGATAGAAATTTACAAATGGCATTTTAAAGTCATCAGAACTGTCTCTCCAACTGACAGGCAATGCAGAGGCAAATAATTTAGTCACATCAGCTCTACTTCGTTCTTCAGAATCTTCTAATGCGGATACCCTAACTTCAGCTTCTACTGAGGCTGATGAATTGGACATGCTTGCATCGGCAAGAGCAGAGCCATTTTCACCTCTCCACTTTGCATCCAAGGTGTCTGACAGATCTGCCATAACTGGGAATTGCCCATCAGAGAGGACTCTGTGGACCCCAAGCCCAGGTTCCAGAGAGTCCAACTGGTCACCTGCATTTACACTGGTAGATAGACTACCTTTGCTTTGTTTTCCATTAATATTGGCCTGCTCATCGTTTCTTTTCTGCTGACTTGCATTATGCTGGCTAAAACGGCCAAGTCCCTCTTCATGGTCAGTTGGACTCGTGCTGCACCTAACAGATTCATCACCTCTGGAATCCAAGGAAGAACTCTCCAGACTCATGAAGCTTCTTTGCAACCTGGGAGGAGTGTTGAAATCCACTAGCCTTTCAGCAGAGTTGGGCTTCTCCTCATTTCTTGTCATGAAACCAGCAAGCACTTCGCAAGGGCCATTATGTGAACCAGCAGCATATATCAATCTTTGATCCCAAAAATATGACTGAAAGAGTAATTGCCTTCGTAGCTTATCGACCTCAAGAATGTCAATCGAGGGGTGTCCCTTCCTTGCCTCCTTTTTCATTATTTTCTGTATAGCTTCCTAGAAAAAGTCAAAGTTTTAATAAGAATCTGGCTGCTGATGGTAGTCAATCAGTAACAAGATGACAACAACATGAATAAAAACATGCCACTTCACCTCAAATTCTGCTTTTTCTTTTGTAGAATTCCTTCAAGTTCTATGATGGTTCTTCTTGACTCCAGAACTTTCATGTTTACATCAAGAGACCCTGTTTTTGGTTTTCTCTCTGCAATTTGGCGCAGAGCATTGAGTACCTCAGTGAAGAGAAGTTCTGCTGCATCAGCAACCTGCTGCGTTCAATTAATATTGTCAAATCCAAAACAAAAAATAAATATCAAAATATATTATTTTCATGGCAACCATTAAAAGGGGGAAAATAACTGCTATCACAAGGAAGAGACCTCATTTGCTTCTTTTTCTACCCACTCCTGATGCTGGTAATTAAAATCAAGTTTTGGAGGTGGCAGGTAAACAGAGTGAAGATTGATTGACGCATACCGAAAACAAGCAACCATTCTCCCAAATCTGCTCATGCAAGGAATGTAACATCAGCAAGAAGCGATGGGATGATGATGATTGGAGATAGGGAAGGTAAGGATAAGAGGAGAAAGTACCCATAAAAGCGGAGGCAATCCCTATGGAGAGAATGGCCACAGCTAGCTACTCTACTTGCAGCAGCATGATTTGAAAAGCTAAGCTCCAAAAATTTACCAAAAGATAAGCCCCAGGCAGCATCAGACATCACAACTCTTCGAGTTGCAGGAGGAAAACCATTGACCCGAGGACAGCGCAAGCACCTGTGCCACATCCATATCTTGCCATCTCGTTCTCCAGGCAAATGATAATCTAGAAGCTTCCTCACAGATATTGTCAGACTGCCTTGGCGATGAGTATAACAATGAACATGAGCTTCCGATGGCAACTCACAGGAATGACACCGATAACTCTGGGATACATAACAGCTACAATCAGTCGCACAAGGTGCTAGTAAAGAGAGAATGTATAGGGATAAATTTTAACCTCTGAACCTTTTATAATTTTGAATGTTCAGATTACTAAACTTTCCAGTCAAGGGTAAGAGAGAAACTCTAACCTGGTCAAATAGATGGTCACGTAAAAATCTTCCCAGAGGCTTGTCAAAGCTCCCATAATATTTGATGCGAAATAGATGTGCACGTTCACACACAGTCCCTTTCCATGCACAACGGGAAGAAAGGGAAACCAAAATGCTCTGATGATCAGAAGGAGAAGGGGGGAAATCTTCCTTTGGAAATGTATGATCATCCTTTGTGTTATTATCTTGGTATGAAGTTCCAAGATCAGAAGAAACTGGCTGCTTTTCTATCAACATCTTGCCATTCATTTGGGTATTGTCAGCCAGTATGCCACCTCTTTCTAAGGTCTCCAAACTGTTGCGACAGCTAGAAGGATTGGTAGAATCTTCAGTAAGGGCTTGGTAATCAGTTCCACAGGTTTTTGTATCAACACATTCCATAAAACCAATTTTGTTCCTCTCTGATTTAGAACAGGAGGAAGAGTAGCCAGGACATGCATTCAGCTGCGTTTCAGTGGGGAAAGCATCCATACTATGTGGTTCGAAACCATGTTCAACACAGTTACTGCTCTCAACAGGAAAATCATTCACATCAATGGATTGAGTATAGGTAGAGGCAGACTTTGCAATTTGAGAATTATGATTTTCGCATGAGTAAGGTGACAGCACTGCTTCTACTTCTCTGAAGTTGCCACGTGTCAAGTTGGGATCAGATAGATTGGTTCTTTGCACATCACTACTAGATTGGAGCTTTCCAGCAGAAGGGACAGTGAAACCAGGTATTGTAGATATTGACCTGTCAGTACTAGATGGTTTATCTGGCAGTGCAACAGTTATTGGAGAATTCAAGGGTAGCTCTGGAAGAGAGGCCCCTTCATCTGCAAGAAAAGATGTTTCCAAGGCCAAGTGATAGGCTGCAAACACTCCATACTGAACAACATGTTTAACTTTCTTCAACTCATCACTGCTAGCACCTTTAAGCAAAATCTACAAGAAAAAATGTGGGAATACAATCAAATGGATGAAATTTTGAACTGTATCTGCATCCAGGCAAATTAATACTGTGTTTAATGGGTATATCCTTAAAAGCACAATAAATGAAAATTGCTGTAATAATTTATGCAATGACATATGCTCCTCCTCACCATAACTCACAAAAAGTTCAGCATATAAGTGCACCCAAAAAGTCAGATTAGTTGGGTATCTATTATATTTTGGGGTACACATATACATTGAAATAAAAAGTAGCTAGAGAAAAAAAAAAAAAAGAGTTGCAGTGTGACTTGCACATACTATGAAAATTTCACCCTTTATTTCAATTTTATTTTATTTAAAACTAGCTGTAAAATGGTAATCAACACCCAATTTCATCTCAGTTTGGGATCACTATTGCGGAATTATTATTCATGAATGATATAAACATGAAGACAAGAAATAACAAGAATAGGGTCACAAAGTTTCATGCTTTAAAAAAAAAGATAAGACCAACATGTCTAATAAAAGTTGGGTAGGATCAATGTGAGAGTTTCTTCCAATTACTGGAGTGCAGCCTTTAATGTTATATCCATCAGATTCACAATCGAATGTAGTTTCTCAAGAAAAGAGTTAGGGGACAGTCCATGTATTTCTAAAAAAATTGTCGCTTGGCAGTTACCCTAAATTCATTAGCCACCTAAATATGACGGACAACTGAGAAAAGCATAAAGCAAAATTTAAGATGCCATAGATGCAATGTGAAACACAATAACTGCAACGACCTGTGTGGGACTGATCTTTGACACTTGTATACCA
This sequence comes from Calamus simplicifolius, assembly GCA_900491605.1. Classification (NCBI taxonomy): domain Eukaryota; kingdom Viridiplantae; phylum Streptophyta; class Magnoliopsida; order Arecales; family Arecaceae; genus Calamus; species Calamus simplicifolius. The sequence goes on from UESW01004275.1 coordinate 806,455, forward strand.
CTAAGAAATCTAAACAGTATCTTTTGGCTGGTCATTATAGGTGAAGTCTTGGACTGTTACAAATGTTATCAGCTCAGGGCTGGTGTAGAATAGGAAAAACTGCAACATGGGGTCCTTTTGGGGCTGATCATGAGCCGGTTTTTGTATTTGTATTCCAATTTGATCAAATTTGGACCCTTGGCCTAGTGAGTATATTAGAACTTAAAAAGAGGGTATGTGAGGGCCCATGCGAGCATGTATTTAATTTCACATTAGTTATTATGATCCTGGGTACCTATATACGGCTAAATAACCCAAAGAATACCTTCTGGTTAGCCTTTTAGGCAAAGTCCTGGTTTCTTACAACAATTAATAGTGCCCATGTACAAGCAAGTCCAAACGAAATAAGATAACTTGTTTATATTTCCTCGTTTCATTACAGGTGATTGAGGCAAAAAAACATATAACCATCAGTTATGGCAAATGTGCATTTGTTATGAAATTTATTTGAATTTGAAAGCACCTATGACAAATCATTAACAAAACCCAGTATTTTTGAGCGATCAAATAAATGTAGATATAGTTAGAAGTATGGGGGTCTAAAGTTTGGAACTTACTGTACAACCCAAGGGCCTTGGGCACCCTTCAAAATACATTAAAGTCTTTAGCGCTTTCTTTCCACCCTCACAGGCACTATACTCTTCAAAATATTTATCCACATGGAATAAGTCACAATGTCCCAGCTTCGGAGATGACAAGTGGTCAATTGAAGGGACAATCTGAGCTCCAGTGCACCGGGCTATACGCTCTAAAAGTGGCCTTTTAATATTCAAAACAAGTGAAATATTTTTGGCAAGCAAATAATCTTGGGCAAAACGAGACACTGATTTCTCTACCAGCAGGACATTGGGGTGGTGAGCATCTATCTTTGCAACTGCCATCTTCAGGTGATCCATTTCCTAAACAAATAAACAAGAATAATCTAAGAAAATGCAAAGATGTATGCCCTTCCTTCTCTCCCTCATAACCAATAAAAACACAAATATGGGGGAAAGAAAAAGAAAGTAAGTAATAAAAAAAAAGGGAAAAGGGTAATGCTGAAATAAACCTGCTGCAACAATGTATCGAAACTTGAAAGCAGATTTGTTACTCGCTGATATTCAAGAGCTCCTCCAAGGATTAAGAAACGTGGCTTTTCTATTTTTGATGCCATACGACGGTGAGCCACGTTCTTCTTACAAACAACTCCTTTCACCACCATGCTGGAAAATCAGGGAATAGGAGCATTATGAGCAACTTATCATTTAACAACTAGAACAACAACAACATGACCGTAGCATGTACATGCATAAGACATCAGCCTATATTATTATGAGTCTGTGGTCATGTCACAAAATAAGGACCAGAGATGAGCCTTACATTTGCAGTCCAGAATTGATGAGTTACATAAAACAATAGCTTATCTAGCCAGATAAACATAATAAGGTTCCGCTCAATGACATAGATCAGTGTTCACCAAGTAAAATTCTATAATCAACCTCATCAATGACTAATTTACCTGTCACTGCGGCGTCCACAAGCTAGGCATTTAACCTTCACATATCCACCAGGATCCATTCCTCCTCCCTTGCTAGTGTCTGGCTTAAGAAGAGTTGCTGCTTCCCATGACAGAAATGTAATTATCTCCAACCAGTTCTCATTGCCATCTTCTTCACCCATGGGTAGATTTTCGACCTGAAGAAGTTGAGCTACCAAGGCCCTAAAATGTCCATCAACAATATTTTTCATGGCCTTCCTATGCTCCTCACTTGATCGGTCTCTACCTTTGCAGTCACCACTTCCAAAACTGTTTGATGGGCGTAGATATCCCCACTCTCCTGTAGCATCCTCATCATCATCGTCATCAAAAAGAATAGCTTCTCTTTCATCTTCTGCATCTTCAGGATCAGGAGGGAGCCAAATTAGTCCATTGTTCTCAAAGTCCACAGGCTCGCATCTGCACCTTCCATGCCATATAGAGAGGAAGAAGAATTACAGTCATCACTATTATCAATGCTTTGTTCTTCCATCTTATCAGCACCAAAGCAGCATGACGTTCTGTATCATCATGCACTGAAGAGCGATTGTCTTTAGCATCAATATTTCTTCTGGAGGATGCACTTATTTGATCCATAACCCTGGTCAATTTCATCAAACTCAACTGGACCATAATAGACATCAGGGTTCCGCAAGCATTGTTGTTCTGAATCAGAACGGCATGCACCATACTCGTCATCATCGTCATCACTCCTGTAAGCGAAGAACAATGAAGCATAAGAAATGAGAACGCCTAGACAGCATAAACAAGTGGAAAGTCTAAATCATAATTGGCCCAGAAATTTGTCATATTTAGGGGAATGATGGTTTCACATAAAAGAGAGATTACATTTAGAGGTTTTTCTTTTCCACCTACTCCCAAGAGAAAAACCTGGAAAGGAATACCATAATAACATAATTTTACAGAAAAAAGGCATATATCACCAACTTTTTCAGAAGAAAAATATGGATGCATACTCTCAACTCAACTCAACTCATGTAAGCCTTTTCCCAACTACATGGGAAAAATATGGATGCATGAATAAAGAAAATTGTACAGAAACAGCAAAATTCCACTGGCAGAAATAAAAGAAAAAGTGCTGACAGACATATAGCACAGTATTTTAAAAGCTTATCAAGCACTCCTAGACAACTGAACTAAGTTTTCTAATGAGCAAACAATACCATTGCACTAAGTGATCTAGCATAATATATTCAAGCACTTGACGCAAGAGGCGAGGCTATTAAAAGATGAATTCCCAGGTAGAAGGTACTGCATTAATGTTGAAAGTCAAAGTAAACGATTGCTAGTAAGAATAAGCCATTAAACATCCATTACATTTATCAACTGAAAACTAGGAAGGAGACCTATGCTACATGTAATTCCAGAGTTCTGCATCATTGAAGGTTCAAGAGGTGAATAATGGTGTCCATCGCTAATCCATTGGAATGGAAAAAAGGGATGAGATTGCCATACTGGTAAACCTTGTCAGTGTCCATCACATATAATCACAAAATGAAGAAAAAATTAGCACGTTTATGTGGAATACACTACAAAAATCTAAAGAACATGCTAATCTTCACAAAAGGTAAATGATTCTGCCACAATATTCTTCTGTACACTTGCATTGCTGAGAAAAATAATGTGAAGCTTTTATTCGGCTGAGTGGGCAAAGTAAAGGTGAAGCCACTCTAGTTGGTTCACAATTCCAATTTTCTCAGCATACCACATAAGACTTATAATTAAAACCATCACATCCTGATTAGGATGTGGATTTTTTTTTTTTTTTAAAAAAAAAGCCTCCCAAACACCTATTATTTCTTTCTTCATTCACCTCCACAGCCAAATAAAATACTTTCCTTCATAGTTCTTACTGATGCACAAGATATCCTATTATCATGGTAACTAACATTGTTATGCCCTTGACATGAGAGAGAGAGAGAGAGAGTAAAGATGATACGTCCATCAATCCATATATATACATGCATCCATCCATACAAACGAAAGGAAAACAACTGCACATACATAATATGAACACAAATCTAAGTGTACTTTAAAATGCTATAAGAAATGTATCTACAAGCATGCAAATTGATCAACCAAACAACATGGCTGCCTTAAATGCATGACTAGCACGTTGTAAAATTGTTGACTAAATCAATTAAAGGGAACACAACATTCATTCAGCCCCAAGATTACAGGAATATGAATCATACCTGTTCAAGCAAAAGCCAAAATGATTGCAAGAAGGATCTCCTATATTCACCAAAGAATCCATGTTCCTTTCTGACATCAACATATCTTGCTTTTCCAGAAAGGGTTCCATTTTAGCAGGCTGACTAGGACTAGGACCAGAACCATATTGGCCTTGTTGATAAACTCCAGTAGAGTATGACACAGATCCCGCAGTAGTAGAACTGCTGTTATTAGTGCTGCTAGACCTGGTGCTGGCCAAACTTGTGGTTGAAAGGGAAGGACTGACTGGACTGGATGGATGAACTCCATTACCTGCTGAAGCCATCTCTGTTCCCCATTGCTTGAAGCAATAGTTGCAAACTCGAATCGCTCCCCTTCCTCCCGGGCATCAAATGTTACTGGAATGGAATTTGAGGTACACTTTGAACAGAAAACTCGCCACACAGACGGCAATGATGCCTACGGTTGAAGACCGTGAACTGTGCATCACACTCGTAACATCTACAGCTATGATCGGGCATCCAAAAGTCCCTCGACACATTAGCTGGTTCGGTCCTTCGAGGAATCCAGGATTTCACTGCGTGGAAGAGATCGGAGAACCTTTTATCAGTTTTTTCCATGGACAGGCTCTTCAAGACCATTCATTTTGGCTTACTCATCTGCAAGCGAGACAACTCGCTACAGACTTCCTTCAAGTATATCTGAGTAACCAAACCTAAAATTCCACTTGTCCTGAATTTTAGTCTGGGAGATCGAAATAATATATGAAAATTTAAGATTTATAAAGCTTGCGAATCGAGAGCAAAAACACCGAATTCACCTAAATCACTCCACGGTGATGTAAATGATTTCCCTTGAATTCCAGATCCATTACTCACAAATCACTCCCTAGCCCGAAAGCAATCAAAATTTGCTAATCCACTACAGTCGAACAACATGACAGTCCAAAAATCCAGAACAATTCTCCTCCAAATCGAGTGCCGAGACATTTGGAATCAGGTCCTGGGATTTAAACCTTGACCAAAATAGTCATAAAATTCCCCAAATTCAAATTAGGGTAAGCAACACACGACAGATCCCATAAAATCCTCAATAGAAGAGAGAGATGAGGAGCCAACCATTTAGGGTGGAGAACCGAAAACGAATACCGGCGGCGATTTAGGAACGAAAGAGAGGTCCGAAGAGAGAGGCGGAAATCAACCGCCACCTGTGAACCCCTCATTTCCAGGAACATCGTCACCCTCTCACCAGTAATCACGGGCAGTGGATCGATGTCGCAGAGAAACAACAGAAAAAAATCAGCAGGGAAAGAAACAAAATAAAATCTCAACTCTGTCCTCCCCTCCGCTTCCATATCGGGTGGAGGAGAACGCGAGCTTTGAATTTTTTTTTTTTTTTTGGGCCTCTCTCCCTCTCGAAAAGGTTTTTTTTTTTAAAAAAAAAGGCTTAATTTTGTGGCATTGCAAGCTTGGCAACATGAAATTAGAGGTGTATTTGAGGAATACGTGCCCTAGTGGCCCCTGCGACCACATGCCGTGCGTGAATGTGCCATCGCAGGCCCCATGCATCTCGATCGACTCGGAAAAATCCGACGGACAAAAATTAAATAATTCCCCTCAAAAAAAGTTGAATAATTGTTTATTATATCTTGTTCGAAAAATTGAAAGCGAAAGACAGCTGGACTCCGTGACGAAACCACTTTGGCGCTTCAATCGCCATCCCCGCACTAATTTCTTTCCGCAATTAATTCTTCCTATCGCTCTGAACATATCCCGATTCCCCGTTCATTCCGTTAGGGCCGAGAACTACATTTAAACGCTACTAAAACCACTCTCAACGGATTTAAACTTTAAGTGTTTGATAATTTTTTCTCCTTAGCTGCTACCAGTTCTATGGCTAGCATTAAAAAACTACTTTATTTCAAAACAATGTATCAAATATTATAAATACTAATAAATAAAGTAACTATAATAATATAATATAATAATTCTATTGTTATATTATAAATAAAATATAGTTATTATAATATATAAAATATTATTATAATGTAGTATATTGTAGCATAATATATGATAATATAATGATATTATACAAAAGATAATATAATATATTAGAATATTACTCTATTTTCTTTTTTACATTATAATAATATATGATATATTGAATATTATTATATATAATATTATTATATTATATTATAAAATAATTTATAATACTAATTTTTAATAGGTTAGGAATTAAATATATATATTTTTTTTTTTTTTATTTTAAACGTACTTTTTTTAAATTTAGTTATTGAAAAATATTAAAGTTACAGCTATTTAAAAGAAGCTATTATCAAAATTTTGGTTTTATAAACTTTTCCATTACATCTCTACCAAACGAGGCTTAAATCTATTAAGTACTGCCTCTAATTTTCTGTGAACAAAATGAGTTCTTTTATATTATGTTTAAGGGTCCGCACTAGAGTAACTGTTTAAGTTTCTATTGTACACATTCAGCTGATGGAAGGATG
>UESW01004275.1:819535-831048 GCA_900491605.1 Calamus simplicifolius
TCTCAATTATTCCTTTTTTTCTTATTATTCATCTTGGCTGTTGTATGTATTAAATGAGAGAATTAACACCCACACCATATGTGCCTCTTAACATTTCATAATCCTAACTTTGGATTTTATAGTATACTGTCATGCTAATTCCTATGAACAGCAGAGCCTAATATAATCAGCTTTTAATAAAATCCAATTTCCTAAAACAAACAGCCTCCATAAGAGTTTGTGGAAGATCTAACCCATTCTCTCCTTTTATACTTTGTAAATAAAAAATTAATAAATTTAATTGAAAAATCTCGAATTCTATTGTGCACTTGAGCAATCATTAAGTAGCATATGGTTCTCTAAACACTTTATTATTGACAACATAAATTCTGTTTAGTAACAAATAGCCAGCACAAAGTAATACACTGCATGCTCTGACATAATTGCAACATAGGAAGCAATAGAAAAACAAAATCAGAAGCCCAAACTAAGTAAGAAAAGTGCAGTTCTATTCAATATACCAGGACCAGAAGCATAGAGAAGCAAGATGGTTCTCTCAAATTAGAAGCAAACACCTAGCATATGTTTTCATGACATGCATTAGACACAAACATGGGAAAACAAAAACACATGCATCCAAACCAGATCACCATGCACCAACATAAACCCAAAACATCAGTATTGTGCACACAGACAAACTCAATCTCATGTACGTGCACAAGCAATTCTCTTCCTTCCCAACCATGACTATATTCGCGTATGTAGGTCAGCCAAAGATGACGGAAAGTGCACACATGCACGCACAAGAGGGAGGCACGGACAACATGTTCAAAATACTTTTGCACACTTTAAAATATTAGAAATCATTGCAAATTCTTTAAGAAATTAGAGCACTGTACTATGCAGCAACAATAACTTTTCTAGTGTCTCTTGCACATACAAAATATAACAATGCTTGAATTCATTGTCAAGTCAGAATTATAATGATGCAGACTAAGGCTAAAAGCTTAATTATGGAGAGGATATTACCAAATTAAAAAAATACAACATTTAAAATATAGACATGATTCCAAGATGGTACCTAAATTATCAGATGTAGCAAATAAAATAACTAAATGGGAACCACCTATAATTTGTAAGCTTTCAAAACAAAGTATTTTTAGCAGCTTTAATTTCAACTGTCCTTATCTGAATTTAGATATGATAAACAAGTCAACACTAAGTCAAGTAGCGATGTAGCACAAGTGAAACATGAAAAGTATGTATAACACATAAAGCAACATAATGCAATACTAGCAAGCAGATCTAACTCAAGTAACCTAAAGAAAGAGAACACACAAGTCCTTGGGCCTTTACCGCAGAGATGCGGCGCCCAAATGGGCAAATCCTTAGAGCCCCTAATTGGTTCCTCTCACCTTGTGTGAGGGGCGGAGACGAGCATGGAGCCCCATGAGGACCCCGGCTCCAAGGGCTTGTGGCCGAATTTTCTCACAGTCATTCTCTTGATTCGAACTCTTCGGATTAACAAAATTGAGACATGTGACTACATAAAAGATCAAGCAGAAAATAACTGCCTAGGTGGATAGCATATTTAAAAATAAAATATAAACTAGAAATAAAGAAAAAAGAAAGAATTAAGTAAACTATCAGCAATTTTGAGCATATGTGATAGTTACTTAAAACATTAGGTTGATCCTTTTAAAAGAAATGAGGATGCCAAAATTTTTTAAATGAATTCTTTAGGCTTAAAAGTATTTCAAATTGAATTTCTTTATTTTTAAATGATTCCAAATGGGCTATGAAAGTTTTCATTTAAAAAATCTGCATACCATGGAGCTCAGATTTTTTTTTAAGGACTGATAAGAAAAAAAAACTTTATTTTTTTTAATTACAATGAAAGTCCTAGCAATTTCTGATGGAAATAAAATCCGATCCTTAGCTGTTGAAAAATATTTTTCATCTTTGAAAAATAATCCTTCCTAAAAATTGCTAGAGAATTAATATAGAAATTTAAATGCAAAATAAAGTAAAAATAAAATAAGATATGAATCAAACCAGGATTAAGACATGTTAGATACTGCCCTAAGGATCAGATTTTTGCCCTTTCGTACAGGTTATTGGCGATCTGTCCCCAAGATACAACGACTCGGCTCGACCCGATCCTCCTACCACGAGCACGATCGCGTGGAGGTACAACCTAATGATTATCTTCAGATGCCTATGAAAAGATTAATAAAAAATAGAAATAAAATAAGATCAAAAAATTTATAGGGCTACTCCAAACCATTCTTCTACATCTTGAATCTTTGAGTCCATATTTATAGTCTTAGCCTATAAAAGTTCCAACGGCTCGATCCATAATGTCTGTTAGCCCCAAATCACATCAAATGGCTTAAAAATTAAATTATTTAAGCTATATCTGGACATTCATGGCGAGCTTATGCATTCAAAACGCTAACGAGCGTTGAGCCCTAAGTCCCACGCGAGCATTTAATGCTCGCATGGCCCCTTTTTTTATTTTTTTTTATTTTAACTTTTTTCAACATAATCTTCAATAGCACATTGAAACTCTAGAGTGCATATGCAATCTATATTTTACTCTAGAATTTAGATGATGAAGAAATGCCATAGAGAACCTGCCATTTCCATCTAATGTCCATCTTATCTACCTAGTATTTTGGTATAAAGTGATAGCAACAAGGAAAGAGAAGAGTTGAGAGAGCTCAACTTAGGCTTAGAATGGCGTGAGTGCAACAATTTTATCCTCATGTGCTGAAGAAGTCAACAATTGTACCTTCATTTTCCCTACCCATATTATATAGCATGAACAATAGAACTTCTAAAGGTGCATCACAAATTTGATTATTTCTCCCAAAAAAAAAAAAAAGTGCTCCTTGACCCTTTTCAGTCTGAAACTAAGTCTATTCCAAAAGGCACGGAAGGCTCTAGTGACATTACACACAAATTGAAGCATGTTTTGCCGGACTTCTAGCTCATTGATTGCCTTACTTTTTTTTGGTAGGCAAATTGTACTTGTTTCCTCCATATTTTGGACTCATCATTGAGATATCTCCAACACAATTTGGCAAGAAGACAAAGATTTATCTGGCTTAAATCCTTTACTCCTAAGCCACCTTCTGCATTTTGATGTCAAATTATTTTCTAGTTAACCTTGCATGTGATTTCATTAGCAATTAAACTCATTTCCAAAGAAAAGATCTCCTGTGTTTGTCCATCTCCATTATCACGCAGCTTGGAAGATTGAAAATAAACATGACACACACACACACACACACACACACACACACACACATATATATATAAGGGTTGAAAATAATTAGTTAATCAAAACAAGTTTTTCGCCGAAAGAGAAACGTTCACTTTTCTAAGTTGCTAGTCTTGATTCAATTTTTTACGGTAAAAAAATCTACCTTCATACAAAGACAACCGAAGGTATTTGATAATAAGGGGAGCAAAGCAACAATTGAACCATCTTACGTAATTCTCTCCATCAAGACCTCCATGACCAACTGGAGAAATGTAGCTCTTCTAGTAATTTATGGACAAACCTGAGATAAGTTCAAAACTATAAATACATTCTTTAAGATGGTAATATGTTCCTTACTTGTTCATGCCATGTGTTGTCGCCAAGACATCTTCTCGACTATCGGTAAGTGTCTAATTGCCTTCTTTGGCTATCCAGAGATCCTTCGATAGACTTTGCTTAATCAGAAACCTACAAGAAGCCCCTGGACCAAGGAGTTTCTGGCAAGGATCTTTCGACACTCAAGTTAATACTCTAAGCAACAACTGTAAACTTGAGGATTGTTTGAGTATTTGAGAGCTTTAGAGGAGAAGACCTCTGTGTGAGCGTGGTTGTGTTACTTGTGCCTTAGGTCTCAGGGCTTACCTAGTCGAAGGTCCCTTTTACCCATTTTATGAAAATTTGCGGAGCCCGCATCGTAACCAAATGTCAGAGCATGTGTTACAGGGCCAGAGTAGTCGTAGCTGAATTAGCGGGATTGTCACCCCGCATGGCATGTCAGAATTGACAGTTCTTGCCAGGCTAGGGCGGCCAATTGTAGATTTGGTAGGATCTGCCGGGCCAGGGCGAGCGTTACAGAGTTGGCAGGATTTGCCCCCATGTCCCTTAATTAGAGGCAGCAAGAATCACTTTGTCATGATTTTAGATTGCCACAGAATTCAGTGATCCATCATAAATGGCAGGGATTGTGTAGGCCCCAAAGGAGGTCCTATCTGGGTGATCGACTGAAGGTCCTACTCGAATGGCCGATTGAAGGCCCTATCCGGATGGTCGACTAGGGGTCATCTGGAGGTGCGATCGTCACCATGATTGAGTGGTGCTCCATCAGTCTCATCATCATCATTGATTGGCTGGTGCTCCATTAGCTCCATTAGATGCCCTCCCACTCCTAAGCTTGTGCGGCCACGTAACCATCACCCACCAGCGAAAGGAGTATGGAGCCTTAGTGCATTAAGACTAAGGCGCCATTAATTATGGAGACGTTAGTATATGGCACATAGAATCGAGGCGACACCCTTGAAAGGTAAGGAGCCGCATACCTTCATCATTAGCTTGCCATAAATTGTGTTCTCCCAGGTGTCGTCGCAGGGCCACTCGATGGTTGGGATGTTGGCTCCCAATTGTGATCGTTCACATGGCCTAGTCATTGGGCGAGATGACTCCTCTGTTTTGAAAATCCTGAATAAAAGCCGTCTGTCCTCTCTGCTGAGCGCTTTCAGTGCTTTTAGAAGAAGGGAAAGACAACATCCCTTCTTCTCCCACTTTTTAAGTCTTCTGTGTATCTCTTCTTGCTCTGCAAGTTAGTCTCTTTGGACCTTTCCACCTTTCTTTGGATCATCCTCCTAGGTCTTCCCATCCTTCTTGGGGTAGCTATGGATCCTAGGCTCATCCATAGGAGGGGAAAGAAATTTGTAGTGTCTTCTTCTTCTTCTTCTTCTGAACCACATCACTCTTCAGTCATACCATAAGGCTAGCCGGTGTAGTGGCCCATGAACCCTCGGTTGCTTTAGTACGTCCTACTCCCTCTCCAGTCTCCGCTCCAAGTTTGTCTGGTCTAGAGAGCATCCCATCAACCATGACCCCATCAAAGGTAGAAAGCCTTAGGGTCAGATATAGGATCCCCGAGGGGATTAGGTTGTCCACCTCGATTTCTGATGATAGGGTGACCACCGGCCCCTCCAGAGTGGTAGCCCTATACGAGGAATTTTTCAGGACTAGACTCTGACTTCCCCTCCATCCTTTTGTTGCTAGTCTGTTGAAGAGGTACAATTTCTAGCGCAGCTATCCCCAAATTCCATCAGGACCATCTCCGCTTTCATTGTGCTCTGTCACTACCACGGCCTAGTGGGCAGAGCCTCTTTGTTTCGAGCCATGTATTCCTCTGCTATCATCCTAGTGAAGTAGGTGGTGATTTTTCTTCCCTCGGCAGGGTAGGGTGCTCAAACTTGACCTTTTCTCCTCCATCAAGGGATGAAAATCCCATTTTTTCTTCGCTTAGATAGGAGGGGTGAGAGAGAGTGGGGGGAGCCCAATCAGTCTCCTAATAAAAACTTGGCCGTGGAGCAAGCCACAGGGAGGTATTTGAGCAATTACTGAATTCTCAGATCCCTCCTTATCGGGATCTCCTATCTGAGAAAAACTATTTGATACCAGGGTAAGCCCGGCACCGACCCTAGGTGAGCGCAGTGGCTCTTCCTTCCTTTTCCTTTTTCTTCTTTCTTTTCCTTGTCTGATTTCCATGTGCTTATTGCAGGGATGAAATTCTTCATTGAACAGCTGAAGGGGGTTGGCAAAAAGAGGAAGGAGGCAGCTAGCAATGTGGGGAAAGAGGTGAAGAGACCCGATTGTCACACTCAGCACTGTCTCGACCTCGACATTAAGGGGCCCATAGAGAGGTGGCCCCGGTTAAGGTAGGCTCGATTTCCTATTCAAGGGACATTGACTCTGGTTTGGCTACCTGCCCGGCATTGACAATAGAGCCGAGGGTGGAGGAAGCCCCTCTACAGCCAAGGAGAGATGAGGCGATTCCAGTGCTTGCGCTCGAGGCGACGGAGGTTGCTGAGTCGGCAACAGTGGCTCCACTCTGGCCATAGAGGAGGCAGGTCCCAGAAACTCTGCTAGCCTGTCAGCTCTCCCAACAACCACCACACATGCCAAGGAGCGAAGAAATTCTGAGGTGCCCTTCTCGATGCCTCCGGAGGCATCGGCACTCTAGGACAGCCGCTTGGCGGAGGGCTGTTGGAGTGCATCCTCCTTCCACAGGACCAGGAGGAGGTCCAGCACTTAGGGATGGGTGAGATTCTGGGTAATCTCTTCCCTTCGATGCTTTGGGTAAGTATCTCCTGGCTTGTACTTCTAAATTGCTTTTCTGTATTTTAGTGCATTGACTTGCTTCTTTTTTGTGTAGGTGGTGGCTAGTGTCTTCGCCATGCGGGATGCATGCCTTCGGACCATAGAATCTTGCTGCGTTGCTCAGGGGAGGGCCGCCGCCGCTCGAGTCCAAGTGGATGATGCTGTTGCAAAGCTTGCTTCCATCCTAGCCTGCAAGGCGACCTAGAATCAAGAACTTTAAGTGACTGTGGAAGCGAGCCGGGGGCTGGAGGCTTGGCTTGCGGAGGTGGAGGAGAAGGCAAGGGCTGAGGCCAAGCACTCGAAAGCTGCCAAGCTGAGTGGGCCGATGCCATGGTCAATGTGGTGACCCTTGAAGCCCAGCTCAAAGGGGCTAGGCTAAGCAAGAAGGCGGCGGAGGTGCAAGCCATGGATACCGACAAAAGGGTCAAGGTCACCGAGGCCCTCGACGGGCAACATTTGAGGAGGCCGCCGAGGCTAGGGAGGAGGCCTCCCAGGCCAGAGCCAAGGCTACCAAGGCCGTGGAGGCATAAAAAGCTTTGTCGACTTCAATGACGAGGTTGCTGAAGTGATGAACGACGCATTCCTCAAAGGGTTGAGGAATGCAAAAATAAGATATCCCAAGTCCTGCCTACTGTAGACTTGGGTGCCATTACCACCAAAGACCAGAGGAGACGTCGGAGCAACAAGCAGTTGGAGCGACTACAGAAGGCGGCAATGCTGCTGGGAGTGCATCGTCACTACCCAGGGGGGAGTCAGTCTGGGAGGCTGTTTCTCGGGCGATGTTCGAGGTCGGCACCCTAGTGGAGGTGGCGATGAGGAGATCAAACTGAGGACCACCTCTTTTTTGGATTTCTTTATGTATTTTTGTTTTATTTCTTGTAATCCATCTTTGGTCGATTCTCCCTTATATACTTTGTTGTACTTTTATAGTTCAATAAAGAGATTCCTTTTTCCTTTCAGAAATTGGTCTTCTTGAATATCTAGTGTTGCCTTGCCTCTGCATTTATGTCTGTGTGTTAGCTTTAGCTTTCAACTCCTTCCCATGGAGATGTCCTTTTTCTTTTTTGTGTTGCTTTCGACATCAGCAGCTTTCACTTGCCTTGCATGAATTCATAACTGTGGCGGCGCATCCCCTGAGACTGCGCGCTTGCTTGCCTGAAGAAATTCAAGTAAGGTAGGGAATAGATTGATTGCGACTTAGCTAATTGGGAGCAGCTAATGATCATCTTCCAATTGGAGGTCCTACCCGAGTGGCCTACTGGGGGTCCTACTCGGGTGACCGGCTTGAAGCTGAAGGTCCTACTCGGATGGCCCACTAGAGGTTCTACTCGGATGGCTGACTTGGAGCTGGAGGTTTTATTGGGAATTGTATCCTAAAGCCAATCATTTAATGATTATGCTGATGTAAATTGCATATAAATTGATATATTAATAAAAGTTATTTGGCAGTTTATTCATTATAAGAATATCTTCTTAAAACTCCTAATAGTAATGAAGCTCTTAGGATCTTCTTTTACGATAAAGGAGGATTTATCTTTGAAGGTCCTCAAAAGTGTTCGCAACCAAATGATATACTATGACAGGGCCATAGTACTATCAATTATAGGATGTTATATATCATATTTATTGATTGTCCTTTAACCAAGGAGTGTAGAGACACTGGTATGATATACAGTGAAAGTGTAGGAGTAAATTTCACGAATGTGACTCATTTTTGGACACTTTGCTATCAAGAGTTAATCCGAAAAGATATTGATATAAGTATCCTTAAGACCTGAAGATCACAACCGGTGACTTGGAAGCAACTCATTGTACTTAGGTACAGGACCATCTGGATTTTTAATCTAGCTACGAAAAATTATTGGGTGCAGTCAAGTACTTGTGGTAGTCAGTGTGGATCAAGATGAAATTTGACCTATTCTGTTAAAAGAAGAAATGCTTGTGTTTTAACTTAACAAGACCTTGGCCAAGGTACTTCATGTGAAGGTCATATGATCACTAAAGTTGAAATCACTTTATGGATTTGCTATTTAGAGTTGGCAGGCTCTTAAGCCATCCTTAACATTTGTGGTCAAAAGGATGAATTATACGGTAACTATTTCTTAGGGTTCTTGGAGTTTCCTCGGTAACTCTTCGACCTATCTAGATATTGGGTTCCATTGCTAGATGGGTACATCGATTAGTATAGAAAGTTGTTCCTATGCTACCGACTTAGGTTCAAACCTAGAGAGTCACATGCATTTAAGTTTTCCAGGATGATCTATTTGCTGATCAACGATTAAGAATCGTGTATGATTTAATTAATCAATTTGATTGATTAAATTATCTCAATTGGGTTAAGTACAAGTGAATAAGATTCAATTAGGTTTAAGTCTATTAGAAGGACTAATCAATTTCAAATATTGATTTGAAATTATACTTCATTTGGATTTAAATAGATTCAGACTAGCTAAATTTGATTTGGGCTAGGACCATAATCTATGTAGGTTCAATCCAATAAATTTAAATCAGCTTAAACCAAAACTCAAACCCAAACCCCATATGTGAAAAGAGTTTTCTCGCATAAGGATCTCACATGATGAGATAACTAAAATCTCATCTCATGAGAGCTTAAATTCTCTTGCAGAATTTAATGTATAACCTTAATCTTCTCAAAACAGTGTTCATTGGAATTCTAAGTGTTAGAATTCATGTGAAATTAATGTACCTCTTTGAATTAACCAAATGATGGAATTCTAAGTGTTAGAATTCATATCTCTTTGATTTTTACTGAACGTCGACGTTGGAATTCTAAGTGTTAGAATTCATGCCTTTTTGGTTTTTACCAAACATCGAAATTCTAAGTATTAGAATTCAACAGGCTAAAGGATGAATTGAGCCTATAAAATATAAAACATTCTTTACCAGATCATGTAATGTTATGGATTAAAATTCTAAAGAGTTAGAACAAAATAATATAGTTCTAAGAGTTAGAACAGAAAATTCTAGTGTGATTCTGGTGTTAGCAAAAGTTTGATGGATCTTGGAGATGATTCAAGTGGAAGGATTTAAGATCAGTTATTTTTCTGCGAGCTAGTACTCCCGAAAATCCGATCATTTGGGGATTTCATGGACGATTCTAGAGGTCGAACGATTGAACGGCTACAGAGTACAACAGATTTACCAATTGTTCTTAAGGTAAGTGATATGATCCCTAGATCTTAAGGCAGGCATCAAGACAAGAAGTATGACTTCTTATCTTGAAGATCAAGATATGATGTAACATCCTGAAAACCTTATAATTTATGGTATTTTTATTTAAAATAAAAGTCAAAGAGTTTCAGTGAGGTGTGAGTGTTGGCCTTTTGATAAATGTAAAGAGAAGAAATTTTAGAGTAAATGAGTATATTTTTGAATGTTAAAGAGTTTGATTTAAGAGATTGAGAGATTTAAGTTTCAATGAGCTTAAATCATAAGAAAAAAAATCAAGTTTAGTTTGAGTTTTACCCTTAAAAGATGTTTTTAGTAGTTGGAGTCGACACTATTTGGAATTGAGTCGACTCTGGCACGGTTTTAAACTTTCGGTACGCTTTGGAGTCGACACCTGCAGTGGTGGAGTCGACACCTGCAGAGAAACAGAAGGTTAATATTTCTGTAGTGTTAGTCGACACCTACTTTTTCTGGAGTCGACACCTATTTCTGCTGGAGCCGACTCCAAATCTGTTGGAGCCGACTCCAAGACGGCAGGTTTTTCTGAGTTAAATCTTGAGAATTTCATTTTTATTCCGTTTCAAGTCCGATTTGGATGCCATTTGAACCGTTGGATTTCTAAAATCGAGCTCTTCAAGCTGGTAAAGTTTTTCTTAGAAATGTTATATAAAAGTATTGATTTAAGTGAAAAATGATAATCTGGCTATAAATCGATTAAAAAAATGCTATATCAGGGCAAAATGGGAAAAGGCTCGATGTCAATTGCTAATTGTGTTAAGGGCAACTTGGGAAAGAAAATCTAAGGGCAAAATATCATGGTTATAAGTGAGCCATGTGTTTCCAAAAAGCATGCGTTAAGAGTGTTTGAGGGCAAAAGGGGAATTTGGCATGCCTTAACCCTTAAGTTTCCCATGACTTGGTCCCCAAGTCATTAGAGAAAAGGGAAAAAACGTGGGTTCAGCCAGAGAAAAGAAAGAAAGAAAGAAAGAGAGAAAGAAGAGGAGAAAAGAGAGGAAGAAGAAGAAGGAGGAAGAAAGAGGAAGGGAAAGGGAAGCTTGGGGTTTGTGCTCGACTCCAGGTAAGCTATAGCTTCCCTAGATCTTGCATGACTTTAGATTTTCTTAGATTATTGTATTTTGAGGTAATAGTAGAAGAAATCTTGAGTAGAGAAAGGGTAGAAGAAAAATGAGATATTAGAGGATAGATCATGTATGCATGCATGGTTCGTGGAAAAACCTCGTGTGGAGATAATCCTAATAGCTATCGTATCTGTATGTTGACGTAGGTCAAGAGGGTTATTCCAGGGAGCCGGAATACCAGAGTTGAGTACCAGTTGAGGAGTAACCTGCTAAGGTGAGTGGGTTTCTCATCTAGCAATGAGAAGTTAATTTGAGCTAGTATAATGAGATTAATACCTAGTTGTGGTATGTTATGTTTAGCAGAGTATTATGTATGTTTTAAATATGAGAAATGAGAACCTAGTATATGATATTCTGATAAATGAGTTTTGAGCATGAGTTTTAAGCATAAAGAAATAAGCATGAGTTTCGAGCATGAGTTTTGAGCATAAAGACATAAGCATGAGTTTCGATGAGGGGATTTTTAATGTATACATGGCATATTGCATGATAAAGCTTTACAAATGATGTATGTATCATACTGAGCATCAGGCAGCTATGGGGCTGATCACCCTTTAGACTGTACTATAGCATGAGCATTGCACACTACTATCGAGCCGGCACCTCCTTGCGAACAGATCTTACGATGAACCCCAGAATCAGGGGTGAGTGCACGCTTAACCAGGCCAGTGGGGCCGGTTGTGAGCAGCCCGTGGGGGCATGAATCATAGCTCAGTGGAGCTGATTACTATATATAGCCCATAGGGGCAGAGAGAAAACCCGAGGTTCCAGGGTTAAGGAATAAAGCACTTTGCCGGGTGAACCGCATG
>UESW01004275.1:835826-866389 GCA_900491605.1 Calamus simplicifolius
TTTGTGCCAGAGGAAGATGTCAGATATTTACTGATCATAAGAGCTTGAAATATATTCTGACCCAGAAGGGGCAATGATGCTATATGGGTGATAGTTGATAGATTGACTAAGTCTGCTCATTTTCTTCCTATTAAGATTGTCTTTACCTTGGATAGATTAGTAGAATTATATGTGCATGAAATTGTGAGTCGGCATGGTGTGCCAGTATCGATAGTATCAGATAGAGATCCAAGGTTCACATCTCAATTGTGGGCAGAATTACATAAAGCTTTGGGGATAAAATTGAGGTTCAGTACAATATTTCATCCCAAACCGATGGTCAGTCAGAAAGAACCATCCAGACACTGGAGGATATGCTGAGAGCTTGTGTCATGAAATTTTCTGGTAGCTGGGATGATCATCTACCTTTCATAGAGTTTGTTTACAATAACAGCTACCATTCTAGCATTGATATGGCACCATATGAGGCCTTGTATGGGAGAAAATGTAGAACTCCAGTGTGTTGGGATGAGGAGGGAGAGAGAAGGCTGTTAGGCCCTGAGTTAGTGCAGCTTACAGCAGATCAAGTTAAAATTATAAGACCTAAATTAAAGGCAGCCCAGGATAGACAGAAGAGCTATGCAGATAAAAAGCATAGAGAGGTAAAGTTTGAAGTTGGAGATAGAGTCTTTCTGAAGGTATCTCCTTGGCAAGGTATTATGAGATTTGGAAAGAAAGGCAAGTTGAGTCCCAGGTATATTGGACCCTATGAAATTCTGGAAAGAGTTGGGACACTAGCTTATAGATTGGCTTTACCTCCAGAGTTATCTCAGATTCATAATGTATTTCATGTATCAATGCTTAGGAGGTATGTGCCGGATTCCTCTCATGTGATTCAGTCTGAGACTATAGAGTTACAGGGGGATTTATCATTTGCAACAGAACCAGTGAAGATCTTGAGTAGGGAGATTAAGCAGCTCCGCAGTAAAAGAATTCCATTAGTTAAGGTGCAATGGTTAAATCATCAAAAAGAGGAGGCTACATGGGAGCGAGAGGATGAGATGAGATTGAAGTACCCCCATCTATTTGAAAATATATCTAGCTAAATTTCGGGGATGAAATTTCTTAAGAGGGGGAGAATTGTAACATCCTGAAAACCTTGTAATTTATGGCATTTTCATTTGAAATGAAAGTTAGAAAGTTTCAGTGAAATGTGGGTGTGTTGGCCTTTTGATAAATGTAAAGAGAAGAAATTTTGGAGTAAATAAGTATATTTCTGAATGTTAATGAGTTTGATTTAAGAAATTGAGAGACTTAAGTTTTAATGGGTTTAAATCACAAGAAAAATCAAGTTTAGTTTGAGTTTTATCCTAAAATGATGTTTTTAGTGGTTGGAGTCGACACTAATTGGAGTGGAGTCGACTCTGGCACGGTTTTAAACTTTCGGCACGCTTTGGAGTCGACACTTGCAGAGCTGGAGTCGACCCCTACATTTTTGGAGTTGACCCCTACTTTTCTGGAGCCGACACCTATTTCTGCTGGAGCCGACTCCAAATCTGTTGGAGCCGACTCCAAGACGACAGGTTTTTCTGAGTTAAATCTTGAGAATTTCATATTTATTCCGTTTCAAGTCCGATTTGGATGCCGTTTGAACTGTTGGATTTCTAAAATTGAGCTCTTCAAGCTGGTAAAGTCTTTTCTTAGAAATGTTACATAAAAGTATCAATTTAAGTAAAAAATGATAATCTGGGCTATAAATTGATTAAAAAAATGCTATATCAGGGGCAAAATGGGAAAAGGCTCCGATGTCAATTGCTAATTGTGTTAAGGGCAACTTGGGAAAGAAAATCTAAGGGCAAAATATCATGGTTATAAGTGAGCCACGTATTTTCCAAAAAGCGCACGTTAAGAGTGTTTGAGGGCAAAAGGGGAATTTGGCATGCCTTAACCCTTAAGTTTCCAATGACTTGGTCCCCAAGTCATTAGAGAAAAAGGGAAACGTGGGTTCAGCCAGAGAACAGAAAGAAAGAAAGAAGAAAGAGAGAAAGAAGAGGAGAAAGAGAGGAAGAGGAAGAAGAAGAAAAAGGAGGAAGAAAGAGAAAGGGAAAGGAAGCTTGGGGTTTGTGCTCGACTCCAGGTAAGCTATAGCTTCCCTAGATCTTGTATGACTTTAGATTTTCTTAGATTAGTGTATTTTGAGGTAATAGTAGAAGTAATCTTGAGTAAAGAAAGGGTAGAAGAAATAATGAGATATTAGAGGATAGATCATGTATGCATGCATGGTTCGTGGAAAAACGTCGTGTGGAGGTAATCCTAATAGCTATCGTATCTGTATGTTGACGTAGGTCAAGAGGGTTATTCCAGGGAACCGGAATACCAGAGTTGAGTACCAGTCGAGGAGTAACCTACTAAGGTGAGTGGGTTTCTCATCTAGCAATGAGAAGTTAATTTGAGCTAGTATAATGAGATTAATACCTAGTTATGGTATGTTATGTTTAGCAGAGTATTATGTATGTTTTAAATATGAGAAATGAGAACCTAGTATATGATATATGATAAATGAGTTTTGAGCATGAATTTTGAGCATAAACACATAAACATGAGTTTCGATGAGGGAATTTTTAATGTATACATGGCATAATTGCATGATAAAGCTTTACAAATGATGAATGTATCATACTGAGCATCAGGAAGCTATGGGGCTGATCACCCTTTAGAATGTACTGTAGCATGAGCATTTCACACTACTATCGAGCCGGCACCTCCTGCGAACAGATCGTACGATGAACCCCAGAATCAAGGGTGAGTGCACGCTTAACCAGGCCAGTGGGGCTGATTGTGAGCAGCCCGTGGGGGCATGAATCATAGCTCAGTGGAGCTGATTACTATATAGCCCGTGGGGGCAGAGAGAAACCCGAGGTTTCAGGGTTAAGGAACAAAGCACTTTGCCAGGTGAACTGCACGGGTAAGGGGTGCTATTTGTGCGGGGATCCTGTTGCTAGTTACGCACCCGATGAGAGTACACTTATAGAAGGGCGACTGTAGGGTGGTACCTCAGAGGCATTACACACACAGCCCAGCATCATGAGATCTAAAAGCATATGTTGTGATATAAAAAGGGCCAATGGGCCAAATAGTTATCCTGAGAGGGAGAGCTTACTTGAGATGCCAGTGGGCAAGCAGATCCCGATGGGAGTCTGGGTTGTAGATAAAGAATGCATATCTTCATATTGTAATGCATGGATTTTTATCTTAATGAATTATCTTTCAGTGAAAAGTTATTATAGAGTATTTTAGTACTGATATGTTATTTGAAGAATAAGCTACATTTTATTTTATCTGATATCATGTTAAAAATGTACTTTGAGTTGTACAAGCTAAATAGTATCAGCATACGATTGAAAATAAGAGGTTATGATTCTCTATTTCTCCATAGTTATATGGTTATCCAGTCACTGGGACTTAAGTCTCATCCCTCTATGATTTAAATGTTCTTTCAGATCAGTGAGTATTTCTGCCAGGATCACAAAATAAACAGGACAGAACCCTTAGCTGGTGAAGCTTGCTTGGATGCAAGAGTGTATAAATGCTAGCCTTGTATATTGAGAGAGTGTGGTTTGATATTTGTATTTTGTATATGTGTATGTGTACAGTGAGATGTAATGATGTTTTAGACCTTTTTGGATATGAATACGAGACTTATGTTTTGAAGAAAATTATGAGCATGATGTGTGCACTTAGGATTTTGATGTCGATTGTGAATGTGATCTTGTAAACTGCCTGAGGAATGTCATGAAAAATATTATCTGAGCAGGTTGATGCTTAGTGTTGATTGAGTGATTTGTGTATATAATTGAGGTGAAAATGAAAAGTTTTTAACAGGATGTGTTTTCGTGTGTCTGCCACTTATGATAATTAGTTGGGGTTCTCTAGCTCTTTATGGAGCACTACATAAAGACTAGTAAAACTCTATCCGATTACCACAAGTGTGCAGGTGTGCTGTCGGTGGCCCCAGAGAGGAGGGGGAGCTGATAGACGTTCACCGAAGATCCATCACCAATCATCCATGAGGTACTGTGCAAAATAGTCGGAGCATAACGACAGACCTATTTCCAAAAAAATAAATGCCCCCGGTTAGGCTGAGTAGGACTAGACGGGATCCAGCTACCATACTTAGCATGCATGAAAGAACTCCATAAACATTGAGAATCAAGCAAGAACCGAGAGGCATGCCTGGCAGTCAACGCCTATCTTCTAACAGACAACGATTGGATCCCAAGTCTACCCTCGGCCGTAGGCAGATAGACCGTGTCCCAATCAACAAGATGAACACCATGGCCCTCCTGCATCGATGCCCAGAGAAAATCCCGAAAGTATCTCTTAATTTGCTGCAAATAGGCCAGGGGAATAGCAGTATTAGCCAAAAGATAGCTAGGCATCGAAGATAACACGAAGCAGATAAGAGTAATCCTCGCCATCATAGAAAGCCCAGAAACCTGCCAGCCATCCAACCGATCACGGATCTGCCTAACTATAAAGCTGAAATCTGAACACCGTGGCCGTCTCCCGATAATCGGAATCCCCAAGTAGGACAACCGATCAGACTGAGCAGGAATGCCCATCAAGCGAGAGATAGACCTCTTCAGAGTAGGGAACGTTTTTGGGCTAAAGCATATCGAAGATTTACTAAGATTAACTCTCTGACCCAAAACATGGCAATAGGATTGAAGAATGGCCACAAAAGTAGTGGCATTACCAATGGAAGCCTTCCCCAGCAGGAGACAGTCATCAGCGAAAAGTAAGTGGGATAGCGAGGGACCAAGGGGGCCAGCTGAATATGGGTGGATCGCCGAAGTCCGCATAGCCACGGAAAGATCTCAGGATAAGGCGTCAGCAGATAGAATGAACAAAAATGGTGAAAGATGACACCCCTGTCTCAGACCAACCTCAGAGTGAAAGAACTCCATCCGACTCCCATTTATAAGGAGAGAAAAGGACGGCCTCTGGATACACTCCATCACCCAAGCAGCAAAAACCTCATGGAAGCCAAACTCCTGAAGCGTACAACACAGAAAATCCTACCTCAGTCTGTCATAAGCTCTCTCCATATCGAGCTTAATAGCCATAAGGCACTGACTTCTAGCAGTTCTCTGGAGGTCATGCATAAACTCCTGAGCCAACAAAGCATTATCTGTGATACTGCGCCCCCTAAGAGAAAGCACTCTGCTCCTGAGAGATGAGACGAGGGATCACCGCAGCTATTCGACCAACCAAAAGCCGAGCACAAATCTTATATAATGTGGAGCACAAACTGATAGGCTTGAAATGCTGGGGAGAGGAAGCGTCAGGATGTTGGGCACCAGGATAACAAGAGTCTGCTTCCAATCAAAAGGCATATGATTAGACTGATCGATATTTTTTTAGTCAGCTGTTCGAATGAGTTTGAGTTCCTACTTAATCCTTATAGATTCTGCAAATCACATTGGGAAACATAAAAATTCTGTTCCTGTAGTCTTCTGACAACTGGTAATCAAACTTGTCCTGCTTGTTTGAGAACTTTTCATTTGCATGCTGTGGGTGATGGATGAGGAGATGTAATAGCGGGGAAAGGGGGGCCAAATTACAAATTTCGAAGGAGTTGGTAAGACTATGTTGAAGATGCAAGATATTGACTAACAACAATAAAGAAGGTATGTACTCATTCACTTTACTTAAAAAATAAAAAAAAATAAAAAAGATATTAAGCTGTAGGTGAACACTTCCAATCCTTTATAATTCCTTTCTCAGCTTGTACTAAACGATTTGTGAAAACTATTAAAACAAAAATACTTTCATGCTATTCCAAATATAAGTATATACGTAAAGTTTGGGTTAAAAACTAGTTTATATGCGCGTGTACATATACATATATATACATATACATGTATGTATATACATACATACGTATATATGTGTACATGCATGTATGTACGTACATATGTATTAATTACACCTCATTTTGAACAAATGAATTCTATGATTTTTATTGGATTCATTTATAATTCTATGATTTGTTGTGTTTAGTAATATCAGAAATCATGGATTTGAAATTTCAACTCTGAATCATGGAATTGCTCCTTATCGTAAATCCTATTAATTCTAAGGTAGTGTTTGAAATAGGGAATAAGAGGGGATATCTCCCGGGGGGATATCTCCTCTTATTCCCAAAGGCTGCGTTTGGATGTCAAAAAATTATTTCGGGAATAGGGGGATATCTCCTCTTATTCCCAAAGGCTACGTTTGGATGTCAAAAAATTATTTCGGGAATAGGAATACGAATTCCGTAGGAATAGCTTATTTCCTTTTTGTTATTTCAGATTTCTGTTTGGATGAAAATCTGGTATTTCATGTTATTTCAGTGCAATTAATGCAGTGTTATTCCAAATGATGTTTGGATGACATAGGAATAAGCATGTATTCCAGTAGGAATAGATGAAGAATTTTTTTGAAATTCAAAGATACCCCTTCCAATAAAAATGGTTTATCAATTTTTATTTTTTAAAATGACTTGAATAAATTATTATTTATTAATAAATAAGGTAATAAATTAATTATTACTAATAAAATAATATAAGAACATACTTAATAAATTAATTTATATTAATAAAGAAAAAAAAAACATACTTAATTTATTATTTTTTATTAATAAATTTATTTAATTTAAAATTATATTATAAATAAATTTATTTAATTTATTTAAATGACATTATAAATAAATTTATTTAATTTATTTAATTTAATTCCATCAGTGCCCCTGAAATAGCTGCAGTGGGAATATGAGCTATTCCATGGGGTACCATGGAATAAGAAATCAGAATAAGAAGGGTTGACTGGAATAAGAATTCCAATGGGGCCCACGCTCCTTTTTCACCTTGTTTGGGGGAATAAGCCAGAATAAGGGCGTATTCCAGGCCTTATTCCTCCATCCAAACATAGCCAAAAGCCATAACTATAAGGGATAGCTGGGAATAAAGTTAATCAAAGGGATAATCCATGGTTAACCATGAGTTATCCCCTCAATTTATTCCCTATAAAATGTAGGAATAGCTGGTTATCCCTCCAAATAAGAGTAAAAAAATAGTTATCCTATGGATTTACCTTTTTGCATTTGATATGATCAATGGGATAGCCAAGGGATATTCCTAGGGATCGCCAGAAGATAAACTCTATCCCATACACTTATCCATGTATAATATTTTTTCTATCAAACACTACCTAATAGTATTTGCAAATAAAATTTATGGAATAAAATTTTTGGACAAAATTGCACATGGTCAAGAAATAAACAGGCTCGATTCTCTTATAATCCTAGCCACAATACCTTCCATTCCTTTCTCTCTTCCTTCTCGATATCATCTTCTTGGCTTTGGCACTTCGATCACTGCCTCATCTCACCTCCACAGAGAATCTCCACTCTGGCCCTACAATCATATGTTTTTAAGTGCTTTAACTTGACCTTTACCCGTTTTCTAATTACATTAGTAGATTTTGCCTTTTTGATTGTTTCATGAGGAGAACGGTTGAAGAGGAAAAATTCTGAAATTGTGTTCTTTTCATCAAAAAACTATTTTTTTTAATTATTGCTTATAGATAAAATAGCTTTTTTCATCAAAATATAGTTCTGCTGATTAAAGAAATGCCACAAATTATTGTAAATTTTTAACCCATAAAATGTAAAGAACCCACAAAATGCTCAACAGCAAACAGAAAAAACAGAGAAAAAAAGATAATCATAATTTAATTTCTAAAGCTTTTATTCTAATAGCTGAAATTTAAATAATAAGAAAAGACAGCTATTCTTTAATTAATTATTAATTGAAGAAATTAAAAAAATAAATATTAAATTTAATTTTCATTGATTCAAACATGTGAATTTATTTTAATTCCATAATATTATGTATAGTAGGCGAAATATAAAAAAATATTTATAAATATATTTACTGTATTCAAACAAACTCTTACGTTAAATTAGATTACATTAGGTTAGATTTGATAAAGTAGCCAATTTACTTGGGTTGGACACCGCAAACGGAGCTCCGCTGGTTTATTTTACACGGGCCCCGGCTGTCCATCAACGAAAGCCTGTGGGTTGGGTCCGTTGCAGCCCTAGCTTGCCGCAACTTGGCGACGGCCGGTCCGCGAACCACGACTCTTCTCCCGGTCTCATCCTGCTCCATGCCTTCTCCCGGTCTCATTCGTTTCCTTCCCTCATCCGTCTCCTACCCTCTCCCTTCCCGTCGTCGTCCTCTGGTCTCCGGCACTCCGATCACTGTTGGCCTCTTGGATCATCCACTTCGGCGCCCCAGTCAGATCCAGTAAGTTTTTTTAAGCCTAACCCCAACCTTTAATCTTTTGACTCCGGGATGTATGTGGAGGACGCATCCGAAGGGTCTTCTGTGACATATACGTGGGGAACACACCCAAGGGGTGCTCTGTTTAAGGTGTTCTATTTACGTAGACGTAGTGTGCTCCAATCTCTCTTAACTTCGTAGGTTTCCCGAGCCCTGCCTTGAGTTCCTTCTTCCAAAACTCTGGGAACAACCAAAGTGGGATGCAAAAGTATCTACTTTGTCCAATGCGCTAGATCCTGATTCTTCTGCGGGTTGATTCCTATGTCCAAGAGAGAAATTATTGATTGATGCATGGGTCTAAAAACTATATATAGGGTTGGCTATCCCTTGGAATCTTAGGTAGCGTTTGATAGAAAAAATGTTATTCATGGATAAGTGTACGGGATAGAGTTTGTCCCCTGGCTATCCCTAGGGATATCCCTTGACTATCCCATTGATCATATCAAATGCAAAAAAGTAAATCCATATGATAACTTTTTTTTACTCTTATTTGGAGGGATAACCAGCTATTCCTGCATTTTTTAGGGAATAAATTAAGGGGATATCCCATGGTTAACCATGGATTATCCCTTTGGTTAACTTTATTCCCAGCTATCCCTTGTAGTTATGGCTTTTGGGAATAAGAGGGGATATCTCCTCTTATCCCCTATTTCAAACACTACCTTACTTTTCATCATCACGGAGAACTGGATAGCTGGCTTGTGAGCAGCTAGCTGCCTTTCAATCCTTTGTTTTCAACCTCCGATGGAGTTTGTTTGAACTGTTGTCTTTTGTTAAATTCATATCAAATTTTATTATTTGGTCCGTTTAATCCTTGAGCCTGTCAAATTTCATGATGATTTACCTTTGTTATGGTTGGATCTATCTGTTACTTGCTCAAAATCTGACAGGAAGAGGGATTGGGATCAGTTGATGGAGTGGACTGATGCATGCACGCACGATCCTTTGAGACAATAGATTAGAGATCAAAAACCAGGTTAGAATGGGACACCAAGACAAAGGTTCTGAAAACCCAGCCCTAAAATCGATCTGGAGCAACAAAGATAAAGGAGGAAATACGGATAATGATAGAGAGAGAGAGAGAGAGAGAGAGAGAGAGAGAGAGAGAGAGAGAGAGAGAGAGAGAGGGCAGGGTGGATTCCATGATCCAGTGGTGGAATTGGAGAGGAATTTGTAACTAAGTTGGGGATCTTACCTGTAATAAGAAAATATGGGGAAAAAGTTCTCTTTCATTTTTAACCTTTCTATTTATATCCTTTGACTGGGGTTCGAAGTCCTGTGTCATACTCTGTTAATCCTGCTGTTTTATCCTGGTCTGAATTACACAAATACTGTTCACAATCTCTAAACGTGGTTAAATAATTACTTATAATCCATAGATGTGAATGAATAGCACTAGTCTAAAATCTTCTGAAATTTATAATAAAATAGCAAAATAAAGCCTTGTAGATGGATATTGTTGCAATTTGATCCAAAGTTAGAGATTTTCAGAACATTTCTAAATTTCAAAGTGCCTGTTTTTGATACACTTTGACATTCCTTTTGCTTTATCATTTTATTACTTGTCTAAACTTCATTTGAAGAGGGTACGGAGGAGTGCAGTAGTGGTATTTGCAGGGAATGCCACGATGGGAGAGCAATTGAAAAGTTCATCAGTTAATGAAAACTAGCATATGAATGGGCTTCATAAGAATTCTAGGGTCATGTGTAAGGGTCTTAAAACAGGTCCAGGAATATCTAGATGAATTGGGGCATATGATTTGGTGACACTTGCTGTGCTTAATGACATGTTCCTCTTTTTTACCTGAATCCTTGCTGATCGTTGAACAAGATTTATAAAATTATGTTGGATGGGTTGAATCTTGCAAGTTGGTGGGCTTCCATTACCGTGATTGGTTGGTTAGCCCAAATTTTCTGAAGTTGATTGGTTGAGCTTGTTGCTTAACACACATTTGGATTCAGTCACAATATAGGGCTTGGAAATAACCTTGTAATCTATGAGCTGCAACTTGATTGAGTTTTTTTTAACAGTTCTTTATTTGCCTATGGGTCTGCTGTTGAAACGACTTTCAAGTTTGCACAGCTGTTGAAATGACTTTAAAGTTTTCACTTATTTCCTTGCTGGCCAACATCTTGTTCTCATAGTTTATGACAGGTTGATAGTGGAAAATGAATGGTGTTAGAACCTTTTTGTTTTAGACATTACAGACCGTCCTTTGTTAGACTAAGGCCATGGACTGGGTCTTATTAATCAATGTATTTTAGGCATTTATCAAGAGCAAATCTTGAATGATGTGTCAAAATTTGATTGGCGATTTATAAATTTACTAAATTTTCTATAGCACCTTTTATTTTCTATATGAAACACTTGCCATCTTTATTTCCCAACATTAATAGTTTCAATTCTACCGGTCATGCATCATTGTGAGCCTTAATCACTCTGTGATAATGTGAGAGAACAATATACAGGTGGTCTGGTGATTGAGATGGCGGTGTGTTAGGAAATTTTTTGTGGAAGCCATAATTGTTATCCGATGGCCATGGGGACAATAACCTTAGTGAACGCGCTTGGCCTATTTGTTTAACATGGTCCATTTGTAGGGTTTGAGCCAGCATATGTTGCTAGGGTGGCCAATAGTGTGCATTTGTATCAATGCATGATTTCTAAGAACATGTTTGTATCATGCTGGGTTTCTGTTTCATAGGCAATGCCTCTTGTTTTACTAATCAATGATGAACGTTGTCACAATCAGGTATAGGACAGAAAGAATATTAATAGAATGAATATGGGGTGTTTCTAAATAAATAAATTTTATTACTTCTAATAATTATAATGTGAATTTTGAATGATTAATCAAGATATAAGATACAAGAGATACTAGTGGCTGAATTGGCAATTTAACTACAGTCACACTCTAGACTTATAATTTGACATGAAATGTCTCTCTTGCATGTTGACAACAAAAATGTAAAATCATCATACATGTTTGAAATCAAAGATAGCCAGCACACGTATTATATTGGACCAATTTTTTTAAAAAGAAAAAGTATCATCTCTTATGATGACATTTGATATATATATATATATATCTTAAATAAAAGTGTAGATAAATGATTATTATTTATGTATCCTCTTATAATATTTGATAATTATTTTTTTAACAGATTGAACATACTAAGATTGCTAAAAAATAATAATACGGGTGAAGTATGGAAGAATGTGTGATGACTGATCTCAATAATGAAGTGATGATGATTGATAAAAGTTCAAAAAAGAGCCGTGTGAAGAAAAACATAAGTGGGAGACTTGTGTTGAATGAAGAAAATTCTTAGATAAAGAAATTTATTAATATCTGACTACTATTTTGATGAAGAAAAATTAAAAAAATAATTATATTGTTCTATGTTACCTGCTATCTTATTTTTTGACTTGTATTACAATTTAGAATAATTTATTTAACTATTGACTGCTTTTATTATTGAAACAAAATTATGCATGGTTGATATATATGTAACAAATAATCTTCATCTTATTATGTTGCATTAATTAGTTGATAATATAAAATTATGAATTTTTTATTAATGTATGTAGAAGGTTTTATCTCTTGTGGGGCAATACTGTTCCAGCTTTTTCAAGGAATGGGATGCGTTGCCATCTCGTCTTATTTCAACACTTGGAACATAGTGTCATAATATCATGGATGTATAAGATTAATCCAATGAATAATTTTACTAAGTTTCATGGTTTTGTTGTCAAAAATTTAAAGAATAATTTTAAAGTGGAATGAGTGATTGATCCAATGAAAAGTAAGATTTTTATAAATTACCTTCCATTCTGCATAATATTATACATTAAAAATTTGTGGTATTGAATACAAAACAAACCTTATAATTGGATATTTAGGTTCTATATTGTCATGATCACATCAAAATCTAACATCAATGTATCTCAATTTTCTTAAGCAAGCTTGGCAAGTGGTGTAGCACCATCCAAAATCTATTTCTATATCTTTAACTAAAGCCTCACAATTAAAAATAATTTCTTATAAAATTAAAGAAATTGAGTAATTAATCACAATAATAGAACTACAACTATAAATAACTTTTAAGGAATATAGAACTGCAACTATAAATAACTTTTAAGAAATATAGTCCGCATATAAATGGAACAATTATATTCAACAATTTCTAAGTATTTATCCTTAAGATTTCCACACAATGGATTGGATTTCTTGAATCGTTATTTCTTAATGGACACTAGATCAATGGAAGAAGTTTGAGAATTGAAGATTAATATCTCTTCTTTGTTAATATTTTATTTCTAAAATTTGATGTAAATAGGGTTTTAAGAAAAAAATGTTGCACCTAGTAATTTTAAATGCTGGCCAATTTACATAAAATATTCATAGGAATGCTTAGTTCAAACAGCCCCTTTTATGAGATTGGACCAGATTGCTGCCTATGACTCAAGTCGTGCTGGGTTAAGGTGGTCTTAATGCACCCAAGGACCCTTTTCACCCTCTCATCTCCTTTACCAATCTTTCTAAGCCTTTCATTCCATCCGACATGCTGATCGGTGGTCATCCGGTGCTTAGATCCTCATTGATTGATTGCTCTTGCACCCTTTCCTCCCTCCCTTTTTCTTTATTTTACTTTCTTCATACGTCTCTTGGAATTTCCTCACCCAAAACCCCAACCCCAATGCTAATCCTAACCTTGGCAAACAAGACTCTCCAACCTCCTTTTAGTGTTTGTAACCTTATTCCTAACTTTCATGACTGTTACCCCTAGCATGCAACTGTAGACATAAGCATCCTTTACTACAGTAGATACGATAATAATCTATTATCAGTATTTGGAGCAATGCATTTTATTATTCTCATTCTTCAGTTTCTTTATGTATTCAGTTGTCAATTTCTTAGATATATATATAGATTCATGTCCTAATTTTTTAATTCATTTTACCTGTTGATTATCATATTATTCATGCTCAGATACATATATATTTGGCTATGGATTAATGTATTAATGCATTTTGGGAGTGTTTGATTGTAGAATGTAATTTCCTTTTCTGGATTCTGTGATAAAAAATATTTTTTTCTAAAAAGAAATGGTTCCATGAATGGCTGACATTTAGAGATTTATCTTCATGTATTGTTTAAACTTCTGGGTGGATATGTTTAACTTCTTAAAGTTTTAAACTAATATGTTTTTTTGTTGGGTTTTGCTTATTCTTGTAAATTATCGAGAAAAAAAGAAAAATGCAAAAGTGAAGTAAAATAGAAATTGGTGAAACTTTGGTGTCAAATAATCAATTTGGATTTATACCTGAAAGATAGACCATGGAAGCTATTTATTTATTAAAAGATTGATGGAGAGGTATAAGAAGAAAAAAAAAAGATCTTCATAGGGTCTTTATTCATTTAGAGAAAGCATATGATAAAGTATCTAAAAAAACAATATGATAAGTTTTAGAGAAAAAGAAGTTACCAAAAGGTACATAGAATTGGTAAAAGATATATATAATAAAGCAATAACTATTGTTAAAACAACAATAGAAGAAACCAGTGAGTTTTAATTATTGTAGGTTTACATAAAGGATCTATTTTAAGTCTGTATCTTTTTGTATTAGTTAAGGATGAATTAACCAAATATATTCAAGATGATATTCCATGGTGTATGTATTTTCAGATAATATAGCGTTGATTGATAAAACTAAATCTGAAGTAAATGCTAAGCTAGAGATTTGGAGAGAGGCTTTAGAATCTAAAGGTTTAAGATTAGTAGAACTAAATCTGAATACATGAAATGTAATTTTAATGGAAGTAGAAATACAAATGAAAAACAGTGGAGATTGCAAGCCAAGAGATATCAAGGAGTGAAAAATTTAGGTATTTGGGATCAATGCTCCAGCAAAAAGGTGAAATAGGTGAAGACGTGAATTATAGAGTTAAAGCAGGATGGATTAAGTGAAGGAGTGCTTCGGAAGTATTATATGATCGGTGCATTCCATTAAAATTAAAAAAATTTATTAAACAATTATTAGGCCAGCTATGCTATATGGAAAGAGTGTTCTGCAATATTGAAACATGTGAATAAATTAAGTGTAACAAAAATATGTATGTTAAGATGGATATATGTTAAAACTTTAAAAGATAGAATTATAAATATATAAGAGAAATGATAGGAGTAGCTCCAATTGAAGATAAAATGAGAGAAAATCGATTGCGGTGGTTTGGACATATACAACGTAGACCTTTAGATGCTCCAGTTAGAAAGAGTGATCTTTTAATAGCCCATGGTAAGGATAAATGTAGAGGTAGACCTATACTAATATGGACAGAAGTAGTTAAAAGAGATATAACTATTTGTAATTTGAATGGCGACTTGGTCTTGAATATTGCAGAGTGGAGGAAGCATATTCATGTAGCCGACCCCATGTAGTTGGGAAAAGGCTTAGATGAGTTGAGTTGAGTTGAGTTGAAGTAAAATAGAAATGGGCCAAAGCACGTCTGCAGAGATGGGAAATGGAGTTCTACTTTGATCATAGGGAATGCAGAATTTTAGATGTGGCTTGCTGGAATAGAATGCCATGCCAACTGCTTTTTGGGGGAAAAACCAATGCCTGAGGATAGCCTTATTTAATCAATGTCTTCTTCTTGGTGCAAGCAGGAATCATCTGCTGCTAGAAAGTGGCATCGTTTCTGCTCAGGTATGGCATATACTTAAGGCTAGCTAAGGTTCATATGGTTTATAAATTCTGATACCAGAAGATGAAGAGCTTCACAGAAATATAAAACAATAGAGAACTGAGGATCTGAACCCATTCACTTTTTGACAAGGTCATCTCTAGTCAAGTAATGTAATCACTTTAAAACATGAAATATATTTTATATTGACAAAGAAAAACTCTCACTTTTTCTCTGGTGCAATATTGTACAAACATCCGTTTTCGACTTCCTGCCTCATGGCGAGCCTGATCTGTTTTATAATGTTGTAATGATATTCATTTTCAAATACATCACTGTCTAGTATTTGTATATGTGTGAAATGAAGGATGGCCATAAGGGGAGGTGTGTGGGATAAAATTAATTTTGCCATTTGCCTTTGGGATAAATTCACGTCTTCATCCCACTTGGTACTAGCTGATGAGCTCTTCTAAGTTTTATACTCAAAATTAGGACTTTTGACTGGGATAAAATTCTGGTAAATCCAAAGTGTTTTTCAAGTGTTTAGTGAGATGGTAGATCCTAGAAAATGAACCTGCTTATCCAAGCCTAAAAACCCATTCAAATTGAGCCTAAGTATGCTTGGGAAGCTATAGACAATCTGTCAAACTATCTGCTCTTTCATCTTAAGTAACATCATTTGGGTGCAATTGGAAGATTTCCTTTGAACTTTGTTTCCATCCCTATCTTCAGCCTTCAAGGTAGTCTTATGATGTATTGGCATGTGACATTCTTAACTTTGTCAGTGTTTCTTCTTTTTGTCATATTCATATAAACAACTGCATGAGCTAATTATAGATCTAATGAATTTTATTATTCATGTTCTACCTTATTGATCTGCTTTTTTTCAGTGTTTATTTCATGACTGAGAAAGAACCAGGCAATTCAATTGTTGTTCAAAAAGATACTGCATTGACATGTTGTCCTAATAAAACACTTTTCGATTGAACCTTTTTTTTTTCCCTCCCTCTAGCTGACATAATCCTTTCTTTGTTTCTTCTAGGAGCACTTTTTGTATAATGTTGTTATTCATTTATATTTTTGGAAGTGTATTTTTGCTTTAAGAAGTCACAAAAGCTCTTTTTTTAAAGGAATACCCAACATGCCTATGATGCCATCAGACAAGAAGAGCGCGGCAACTTGATTGTATAATTAACTCCTAATTCAAATTCAACAATCCTTTTTTCTTTTGCATGCCCCTTATTTTGAGTGCTAGAGTAGCCAGCAAAAGGCTATTCAGATCAGAGTTCTCTGTTAACGAAATAGCTACTCCATTAAAAATGTGGAATGACATACTATCTTTTTGCCTTGCCCTCCAACGGAACTTATGCTGCTAAACAGAATATTGATATTTTTTCAGTCAGCTGTCCGAATGAGTTTGAATTCCTACTTAATCCATTTAGATTCTGCAAAATGATCACATTGGCGAACATAAAAATTCTGTTCCTGAAGTCCTCTGACAACTGGTAATCAAACTTGTCCTGCTTGTAGGGAACATTTCATTTGCATGCTGAGTGATGGATGAGGAGATTGTAATAGTGGAGACCTGAACTAATGTATGGACCCAAATTACGAGTTTCAAAGGAGTTGGTAAGACGATGTTGAAGATGCAAGATATTTGTCTAAAAAACAATTGACAAATGCTGTTGGTGTTTTAGCGGTTCAAGGAAGGATGGGAAGATTGACTTATCTTAATTAGATATGCAATAATTGTAGCTCACAGCCCCCTCAATTTAGACTGTATTCTACAGCTGAACCTATTTCACTAGGGGGAAAGTGTGGATGATTATGGGAACAATGAGGATGATGATGATGATACAATGATAGTAGCTCTATTTTATTTTCTAAGAAAATAATTCATCGCCATCTCTTAACACACTCACATCATCAGCTGTTGTGGGAAAATCTGCTAGCATACCATCCGTTGTGTGACCATACTCCAATCATAATTGAATTGATATGTCATGCTGGCAAGTTTGATATTCTGTTGCCTTTTATGTAGAGTATGCAGAACTCAATGTCTTTATATAAATTTATTTAGTTTCTTTCTGTCATAGTCAGTTTTTATTCTACTAGGGAAATTCAACCGTAGTAACCATTTCTTGACTTTTTACCATTCTTTTTTTTTTTCAATTTAAATGCAATTAGAAAATATATTTATTGATTCTATGTTTTGCCCTTTTGACACCGCAGCTTATTATAGGATCAGTATAATTACTATTTTTTCCTAAACCTCCCACTTGCTAAGAAGATGGGGCGGAAGAAGAAGTTTATCGACAAGAAGAACTCTGCCACCTTCCAACTTCTTGCCCGTGATTCCTCCTATCCTTCCGTTGCATCGGCTGTTGGTGATGACGGCACAGTGACATCCGATCGTGTCTTCATGCGAGTTGACAACAATCCCTACTCCGTCCATGGATTCCTTGATGAAGACGATTCCTGCAATGACAGTAACCAGGAGATCATCCCCGATGGTACTGATCCCAACTCTAATTTTGCTGATGCGCCAGGCGACACCGATGACGACGAGGGGAGTGCCCCGCCGCCATGGATTAGTGCCAACAGCAATGCACCCCAAGGTGGCACAAAGAATGCCCTTTCAGACAACGTGAGAAGGGAGATTTTGGAGTTGGGGCTCCCCGATGATGGGTATAATTATCTTGTCCATCTCCGCGAGATCAAGAATGCTGGTGGTGGGTCCTCTTACTACCATAATAGCAAGGCCAGGCTCGATTGGGTTCCACTCGATGTCAAGGTATTTTGTTCTTTTGGTTTGGCTGATTTATTTGTTAACTGACTGCTTGGATTTAGTAACTTGATTCTTTTCTCTAATTTTTTTTCCTCTATCGATTAATAGGCCTTTGATGCTTCAAGGCTTCAAATTAACTCTGGGGTCGGTGATGAATCGAATAATGATTCAATCTATACTGTTGCTTCAAAGACTGTTGGCATTAAGGTTCAGAAGGCAGTGGATCCTGATGTGGCAAGGCTTCTAGATAATGATAATCTGTCATGGTTTGGATCGGATGTGGAGGACTTGGAGGAGGATTTTGTGGTCAAGGCAAATCTTCCTGAAGGAGAGGAGGAATTAGATGAGGAAGAGGTGAGAGGTGGTGAGAAGGTTGCTGCCATTGAAGAGGTTGGCATGGCAAGAGATAGCCAGTGGGCGGTGCAGGAGAATGAATTTGCTCAGGAAAATAGAGAAGATGAATGTAAGGGTGGCGAAAAGCCAAGAGCTCGTCGACCTCTGGATGAGCAATTTGATCTTGTGAGTTGTGAATTTTATTCACTATTCCCTTTATTACTATACTAGCTGGTCCTGCATTTCATGTCTACTTAAAAAAAATGCAAAGAGTGAAACAGCAGGCTGTAACAATGGAAGAAAGATTTTAGGTATGTGACAGAAGATATACCATATCGTTGGATAATAATCCTATTTTTAGTTATTTGTTAGTTTTGTAAGGGCTTAGCTATTCATCTTGAAAATTGTATAGATAAATACATGCTCACAAACTGGCAAGCAACAGAACATTTATACATTTACTGGGAAGTCTATGAAAACAAATGTGTATTTTATACTATTACTAAGGTGTTTAGGGCTAACAGAGTATAACTCATGCCTTAAAAGCAATATTCTTGCATTGTTGAAAAGCAACCTATCGCTTTTTTCTATTTAATCCAGGTGGCACAAATGTTATTTCTAATTATTAATTACATGCACGTGCGCATGACAGACATGCAAAAAAACATATCCATTTTAGATCTTAGATCAAGTTGGCTCTGCATGGTTTTAGCCAACTCAAATCAAATTTACTGATATTTCTGCCAGGGAATCCTTGGGTTTAATCCTGGATATATTTTATTCAGGTTTGGTTCAACAAAACCCTATTGGGACACCGAATTTTGTTGATCACTGTGATCACTTGTATTGTAGGGGTCATGAGCTAAGACATCCAATAATCAGCATCATGCATTAAACAGAAACAGGAGAAAGATATAGAGTAGATGCATATGAGAAGAAAATAAGGTAGAATTGATTACATCCATTAAACTATTGATTAGGTAATGTATAATTATGTAAGCCAAAAATTTAGGCACATAATGTTGTATTATTAAATGAATATTGTTATAAGTAGGGGTACCATCTGGGTTTGATCAAGCAGAGAATCAAACTGAACCTATCTTGTTGGCTGGTTTGGTTCAGACTTTACATATGATTGATTTGGTCGTGGTTCTGATTCTTCAAAACCCGATAAGATGGGTTAGGTCTAAGCTAAGTGGTCAGATAAGTCATGGCCAGCCTGGCCCGATCTGTACAACACACACACAGTATATTTGTTGGATTGAAGTTTTGACATCAGATATCTTCCTTCATTGTCATTAGCTTATACTTTCTTTTCTGCTTTGAATGGATATGTTTGATTAACATTTGCTTGTACTTGCATTGAACATTTAAATAAACTTTGCATCTTCTACTTCTCTTTCTCTTATCTGTTTCTTTAGATTCTCTATTAACTTTTTGATATGTATCAAATAGATCTGTTGTTAAGTTGATGAACATGAAATTTGCCTTCATTTGTTAGTTTGCAATTTGTATTAGAATAGCTTATCACTTCATTCTTTTCTGCTTTTTGTATAAATTATTATTTCGTAGCTGTTAGATCATTTTGTTATTTTTACTAAACATCTTCTATGATGGTTTCTTTTTTTTTTATCTGTTGATGTTCAAGGTATTATACTTTCCTTGAATAGAATCAATAATTTACTTTTTAAGAAAAATGGGATAATTTGAGAGCCAGCCCACTGACTTGGACTTGATTGTGTTGGATTAGGTTGTAACATTGATTAGTTTGGTTCTGGTTCCAAAAATTGAGATTTGGTTGGGATCAGATCAGTTTCAAGTTAGCCTTTAACCTTAACCACCCCAACCCATCTATACCCCTGGTTGTAACACTTGAGGGTTATGATTATTGTTATGATATTAAATGCCCAAAGGTCACTTATAAGTTTTTATGGTAATTGTTACTGATATATCTACATATATAGTTGATAGCTTTTATGTGTAACACACTTTTGGAACTATCAATAGGCATTTTCTGGTTTGCGACATATTGTATTTCACTCAGTTCTGTAATGGTAAGTTGATGACTCTGGATGAGCAAGTTTTTGTGGTAGGGATCTTCTATTTTTACATTTGTACAGTATCTAATAATCTGAAGTTTAGCATGCATAAAATTAAAATTAACAGTTCATTCAAACTCAACTAACTCAACTCATCTAAGCCTTTTCCTTTTTAATTATTTCTGCCCATGTTAGTTTAGGTCTACCTCTATCTCTATTGTTACCATAAATTGCTAAAAGATCACTCTTTCTAACTGGAGCATCTAAAGGTCTACCTGTATATGTTTAAACCACCGTAATCGATTCTCTCATTTTATCTTCAATTGGGGCTACTCCTATCTTTTCTCTTATATGTTTAACTTAATGTTCCCATGTGATAGTTTTCGACACATTCTGACATAAATGTTTGTATTATCATGCTTTTGAATAACATCAGTACTGAATAATGTGATATTTGATGTGGATCTAATATCTCACTAATATATTGTCAACAAATTTTAGGATTGAGACATGTTTTCCATATTTTATTATTTTTTCATTTTAGCTTCTATATTATTTAATTTGAATGTTTAAAAATATTGGAGTCATCAAGTAAATTTCCCATAAGCCCATGATTTCTCATGTCTTACAGTCGCCTATATTCTCCCTTCTGATACAGCTCACATTGCGAGAATATGACAATGACAGTGAAGGTGATAATGCTGGTTATGTAGATGCTGAACATGCATTGCTTGCTGGTAAGATTAAAAATATGGTTAAAGAGTGTGCAATGGATGATTTGGAACTTGAGGACAAGTATAGAGTGCCAGGGGATTTTGTACATGGTCATCAAGTGCCAAGCTCAGAAACACAGCTGGATGCATCTGCTGATGTTATTCGCAGTGTGTAGAGTATGCTGAACGTTACTGTAATGAAAGTAAAGATGATGATGTGATTATGGTTGTTGAGGAAAGTAGTGATGAATCTGAGGTTTGGGACTGTGAGACTATTGTTTCTACCTATTCTAACTTGGACAACCATCCTGGGAAAATACAAGCCCCAGAAAATCCCAAAAAGCATATTCCAAAAAGTTTCTTTGGAGATTCAATTGTGAAGAGTAATATGATTACACTTCGTGGAAAAGAGAAGCTGCCGGTGGAGTATTTACCACACAAGAAGAAAACTGGTGAAAAATTAAAAACAGTAGTGAAATCAGATGCTGACAAGCCAAAGAACAGACTACATGGGGAATCAAAGGAGGAAAAGAAAGAACGCAAGGTAACTCTAGTCAAGTAATTTGCATGTGCTTGTTCACAATTTGTTTGCTAAAGAAATATAATTGAATGAAAATTATTACTTTCTTTTTTAGTATCTTGTTTTCCTCAGCATTTGTTGGCACCTCTCTCCTCAGTGCTTGCTTTGGGGAGAGGTTCTGAGTTTAGCTTAGAATAGCAGCATTCTCACCATATATTGATAGAAGATGTATTGTTTAATCAAATATCAAATTTCAATTTTTAGATGTTTCTTTTTAGGAACTATTCTTTCTATTAATTTTTTAGTAGCAATTATATTGTTAATTTCCAGAACTTAATGACTTTCTACATGGTAATTAATTGTTCATTGTGCAAGATAGTTATAGATGTTTGGAATTGGATGGGAAGCTGCAACATTGATTGATCATGCACTAAGCTATGAGTGTGATGTATTGTTCATTATGGGTTTGATTTTTCTAGAATTTTGCTGATATTTCTGATCACTACAAGAGAAAGCAGGGTAGCAATTGTTCACAACATATTCTCCACATGAATTTATCTCATTTAACTGTGTTTCTGCAACTTATTAGCTGTTCTCATGATAAGATGTGCATTTTTTTATTACTTCATTTTCTTCAAGAAAGCTGGATATTTGGGATAAGACTTGGTGGTTATGATGGTTAGGGAATCTCTCAGTTACTTTCATTTGCCTTTCTCTCCCCTTCTGCGTTTTTATGCTTGATGAGTATGATTTATTGTGCCTTATAATGCCGGGGATTTCTATAATATTGTTGTATATAGAATGTTCTTTAGCCTATGCAAATTCTGTGGCTGTAACATGCAGGCTGCTGTCAAAGAAGAGAAAAGAGAAGCACGAAGGGCAAAGAAAGAATTGAAAGGCTTGTACAGATGTGAAGCCCAGAGAGCTCAGAAGGTTGCTGCTGTCTCAGGGCCATCTTCCATGCACCTTATGTAAGCCAATCAGCTTTCATACCTTGTTCAGTAAGATTCGTTGTTGATAGATACAAGTACCCTGTGATTGGTTGAGATATGGCATATTATTGAACTTCTCCAATCACAATCAATGGCTTATCTTAGGATAATAGCTAAGATGGCAGACAACACTGTTATGCTTGTGCCATATTTGGACCAAAACATGAGAATGACATTAGCTTGGCTGAATATGGGTAGATTCAATGGAGTGACTAGAATTAAGGGACAAGAAATTCATTCAACAAGTCCACGTTACTTACATCTTATTATATATATTGAGTTTGTTGCCTTGAATGGGTTATTGTAGATTAGTCATTGACTTGTTTGTAGAGTGCATGTAATTACAAATTATGATTAAATTAAAGAAGAATAATTTAGGAGATAATTATTAAGACTTTGGAGGATGTTGAAAAGCCAATGAGACAAGCTTGTTGAAATGGCTTATGACGGCTACCTTGGCCTACCTAGAACTCCATTTCAAAGAGAGACAAGAATTTGGAGCAGTTTTCAAATTTTGAAGCTATATTTCCATTGCCATAAAAGAGTGCAACAAAATATCAAGCATTTGAAATTCAAACCAAGATATTGTTGTGAAAATCCTTCCAACGAGTCAAAATGCCATCTTTCAATCCTGGAGAGTCCAATTTGCAGGAAAAATACATCCTTTTATATATCTAAAATATTAATACAACCCATCTAATTGATCAAATTAAATGGTAATTTTCATACCTAAGTCACTTCTAGATTACAAAACATACAACCATATACTAGTAAATATCACTCTGGTATATGGCCAAGCTTCCTCCCTACCTAATCATCAAGAATAAAAAGATTTTTTTTAAAAACTCATTATGAATAATCCAAAACAAAAACTAACTCTCATACCTTATTAGAGAAAATTGATATATGCGATAATTAATAATTTTCACAATGTTGTTTGACTAGAGTCTTTGGTAATAAGGAGGGCTGAGTGCATAATGAAAATTTGGTTTAGAGTGTTGGATGTGTCCATGTAGTTGGGAAAAGGCTTAGATGAGTTGAGTGTTGGATGTATCATATAGGCCAGGAAAGGTCAAGGAGAGGGAATTAGGCCTCGTTTGGTTTTGCTTTCAAACGCCAAGAAGCACTCCTAAGAGGACAAAAGGTGCTTCTAGATGATTTGAAAGTAAAAATTTTGAGACAACTTTTTGGCTCCTTCAAGAGTCAAAAAAAATCAACTCAAAAAAGCATTCAGTTTGGATTTTTGGAAAACACTTGACATACATTAGCAAGTTATTTCATTTTAATCAAAATTATCTGGGAACTTGAAGGTTATAGGTTGGAAACATGGAACATCTATCTTTAATATTATAATATAACAACATTATAACCATGGTATGTCATACTGGACGTATCAAACCAGTACCAAACCAATATGCAGTACTAGGGGAGAGGTGTATTGTGTATTAATAGTATGCACCAACTCTAATTCCATGTGTATTGATAACATGCCATGATGGTACTAGTATGTGATTCGATCGACACTAGGATTAATGAAGTTGATTCATTATTAATATTATAATAAAACATTATTGTATTATATTATGTTATAATAGGAGTAGCCTCAATTGAAGATAAAATGAGAGAAAATCGACTGTGATGGTTTGAATATATACAACGTAGACCTTTAGATGCTTCAGTTAGAAAGAGTGATCTTTTAACAATCTATGGTAAGGATAGAGGTAGAGGTAGACCTAAACTAATATGGACAAAAATAATTAAAAAAATATAACTATTTATAATTTGAATGTCGACTTGGTCCTAAATAGAGCAGAGTGGAGGAAGCAGATTCATGTAGCCAACCCCATGTAGTTGGGAAAAGGCTTAGATGAGTTGAGTTGAGTTGAGTATTATAATATAACATATATTAATATAATATAATTATATTATAATATTACTATAATATAATAATATTATAAAAATATTATTGCATTTTTATAAGAAATATAAAAAACATTATTTATTAGGATTAAATATCAAAATAAAGACATTATAATTTAAGAATACTTTATGATAATAGTTTTTGATAAAAAATTAGACAATTGAAAACATTATATAATTTTCTTTATTGTCATTTTATGTTACGAAAAACACTTTCTTAATTTGATTACCATATAGATATGGATGTTTTATGGCATTTTAGGATTTGATTATCAAATAGCAAATAATTTTGTGTTAAAAGCTCTACTATCCAAAGTTCTACTTCCTGTAACAACAGAAAACAGGGCCTCTCTCTCTCTCTCTCTCTCTCTTTCTCTCCCCCCCCCCCCCCCCCCCTTTGTGTGTGTGTGTCTAGAGAGAGAGAGAGAGAGAGATGCATCTTTTGTGGGTAATGTGGTAGATAACCAGCTTTGATGTCCTTAGCATGTACACTAAGATTTGAGAAGATGCCAGGGAGCAAAGGGCCCTGGCCTTTTCATCAAAGAGTAAGGAGGAAGGATCGAATGATCTAAAATATTTTAAATAGAAGTTATGAGGAAGGACTTGATGAAATTTGCAGTGATGATGTGTGTTTCTATACATTCTTTAAACAAGAATGAAGGATTCATGATTCTGGCCTAAATAGTTGATGTAGTGCTTTTGCATCATGTTTATCATTGTGTCATTAACTATAGAACAAATCATGAATCCTTCATTCTTGTTTAAAGAATGTATAGAAACACACACCATCACTGCAAATTTCATCAAGTCCTTCCTCATAACTTCTATTTAAAATATTTTGGATCATTCGATCCTTCCTCCAGCATATGTAGGAAGCAGATAAAAGGCATAAACGGTATCAGGGAAGATGCTTAAAAAAACTCAGAGCTAGTACAAATGGAACAGTTAGTAATAGTTCTGATAGAAGAAATTGTTTTATTTAGTTTTGGACATGTGGTCTACTAAGTCCAATTGTTATCTAGTCCAGGTGAGAAGGGGATAGGTAGAAGGGGGTCTATAAAAAGGTTTAGGGGGCTAATAAAAACACGCTTGTCTTGCAATCAAGAAAGTTTAAATGATCACACCCTTTTTCTGTTGTGTATTTTAATTTATTTATTTTCATCTCACCGATTTTTGGTTTATTTGGCCTAAATAAGGACTTCGTTGGATGTTTTTATGTAGATCAAAATTTCGACATATATGAATAGCATAGATTTACTAATTATCTCTTACTTACATAATTGATATTGATAGCATTTGAGAAATTGAGCCTGCGCTGACTGTTGTTAATGCTGTCCTCCATGACAGCTAGCGTCCAGTTTGGTTGGTTGACTTACTCTTACTCAATAGAAGAACTAATACACCAGGTGGTTGAAGCTGGACGTAATTGAAGGCTGCAGCTACACAAATTTAACGTGCATCCAAAGCAGCCGGATGCACAATGCATCTGAAGTTTTCTGTATATTGGCGCTTGGAACAAAATTAATCCATCAGATAATGCGGTATTTGTTATATTTTCAAGCTAAATCACAGTGTTTGTTTGCTTATGTTCTTAATGAAATTATGG
Source organism: Calamus simplicifolius (assembly GCA_900491605.1). Lineage (NCBI taxonomy): Eukaryota > Viridiplantae > Streptophyta > Magnoliopsida > Arecales > Arecaceae > Calamus > Calamus simplicifolius. The sequence goes on from UESW01004275.1 coordinate 861,796, forward strand.
ATCTTAATGAAATTATGAATGAAATTATGGAATGAAAGAGGAGCTATTGCAAGGATTCATAAGATATGATATCTCTGGACATACGAGCGTACGTGTGGGGTATGCCGTGGCCCAATGGGCTATGGCACGTACGCTTGCATGGATGCGCTCGTACTGTGTAAGCCTTTGTGCACCGAGGCGGTGAGGATGTCTCTGCCTATCCATCATTACTAGGTCTTGCAGGATTAAGAGACATTGATGTGTGGATTGATGAAGTATGGTGGGCCGGGGTGGCCGATATTTGATGTATTAATGGCTCTTGCGTGACCACTGGTTGGATTAAGGGGCGGTGCTGTTCCAACCAAACCCTGAGGAGCTCCTGAGGTCAGGAAGCAGAGTTTTTCAGAAGATGGTCCTCTCCTCTCTTTAGACTTACACGTGCCAGTCACTTATTTGCTACAATCTAAGGCCTAATTAATACAAGCAATTAAAACATATATGGCGACGTCCGGTCACTCTACATTCATCTTCAGTATTTCAACTCGTCTGCTTTCTTAAAATATATATCTTACAAAGGATAAGACACAGGATTCCTTCAATCAGTTACCCATAAAGCTCGCCTATGGCTTCCAATGGTGCAATTCGTATCCAAATATCTAGTTATGTCCTAGATCTTAACTAAATAAAACCTCCTATGTGATATGTAACTCAGACCATCATGCAATTAATGTACATGGATGTACATATATCAAAGACCACAGCTGAAACTACATGGATATAAATATATCAAAGACCACAGCTAAAACTTCAAAGCTATTAAGGATGTTTTGAGATAGAAAATTTAAATGAGGGGTTTCATTTGACATGAAAGATTTTAAAATTTCAAAACCAAGATTTCTTGTTTAGCTGCTCCCAGAAAAAAATTTCTAAAATTTTATAAAATTTACAAGGCCCTCAAAGTGATCATTTACAATTCCACTTCTAAAGGTGTCATTTACAAATCTCTTTTAAAAATCCACTTGCAAGTAGTCAAAATATTTATTTTTATTCACATGCAAAAATATTTACATAAATATTACAAAAAATTTATTTACATAAATATTTATTTTGAATAATTTATAAATTTATTTTATTTTACTTATTGATTAAATTAATTTATTAAATATATTACATAAATATTTATTTTATTTAAATATTAATATTTTATTATTAATATTTATAGTATTTTTAAAAAAATTATAGTATTATTATATATATATTATTAAATATCATAATAATACATTAAAATAAATATTATTAAGTTAAAATTTATGTAATTAAATTAATATTTAAATTATAATTTATGCAATTAAATATTTTTCTATATTTATAGTAATAAATATTTATAAAATTTTTATGATTGATTATATTTTTTATAAAAAAACATATTTTAAATAATTAAATATTTATAATAAAAAATAAATTTAATTAGAATATTTCTAATTTATTTATAAATATTTTATTTTACTATATAAATATGTTTAAAATAAAATAATAAATATAAATATTTAATAAATATATTATATAAAATATTAATATTTCATAAATATTATTAATATATAAAAAATAATATAATAATAAAATATAATATTTAAATAATGAATATTAATGAGCATTATTGAAATAAATGCTAAATATTTATTCATAAATATTTAATATTTACATAAAAATATTAAAATATTATGTAAAATCATATGAATTTATATAATTATTATAAAATAATATTTATAAAAACTTTATAATCGTTAGATAAAATTCTATTTTTAAGATAAACTATCCAAACAAAAAATTTATGAAAATCTAAAATTTTATAACGCCACATTTCAAAATATTGCATTTTAAATTTTAAAAAATTTTAAAATATCTCGACCAATACAATATAAAGAATCTCTTTAAAGAAAAATTTAAAACCCTAGAAGAATATGGTAAGTGTATAATAATTAATAACTACAACTCTCTCCATTCAATCATTTGGTATTAATGTTTCTTCTTAATGGTTTTTTTTTTTTTTTTTCGTCGCTCTACCAATTGCTCCTGCTTTAGCGGACCTCTAGAGGGAGGAAATAGTTCACACATTTCTTAAATCTCTGGAACTCTAGTGTTAATAAGATCAATTGCAAACTCAACTCATCTAAGCCTTTTCTCAACAAGATCAATTGCAAGTGATGACGATAATTAGCATGGAGCAAATTATAATTGTAGTCTGAAATAATGCTGCATTAATTGATACTTAGTTTCCAAAGGGGATTACTGGCTGGGAAGGGCATCAAAAGACTTCCTCGGAATTATTAGTTGGAAAGGGACTAAAAAGACCTCATATGTGAGATTTGATTGTTCATGTCTTCTTTCCAACATCCTAACCAACTTCACTATAAGGTCAAGTCATTCCCTGGCTAGCAAACTGGCTGTGTTTGATATGGAGGATAAGGGGATATCCGAAGGATATCCTTCTTTATCCCCGAAAGCTATAACTAGGGAAATAGTTCCGAAAAAGTTTAACCAAAGAAGATAACCCATGTGTAATCATGGGTTATCTCCTGAACTTATTTCCTAGGGATCCAGGAATAACTAGAGTTATTCCTTGATGGCAAAGCTGTTATTTAAAAAAGATGGTTATCCTTGAGCTATTCCCTGGATAAATGCTATCCTGTATACTTATCCAAAAATAGCTTTTTATGAATCAACACTACCTAAGGCTATGTTTGATATAGAAGATAAGGGGGATATTCATATCCCCTTTATCCCCAAAAGCTATAACTAGAGGGAATACTTCTGAAAAAGTTTAACCAGAGGGAATAATCCATGTTTAACCATGGGTTATCCCCTGAACTTATTTCCTAGAGATCCCAGAAATAATTAGAGTTATCCTTTGATAGCAAAGCTGTAATTTAAAAAGATGATTATCCTTTGAGCTATTCCCTGAATAAATGCTATCCTGCCGGGGATAGCCTTTTATGAATCAAAAACTACCTAAGTGTTACCCATATCAATGGTTGATTGCGCATTACTAATCGCGTTATCTGACATCCATTTCTTTTTTCCCACTACGCCACCTCCACTGCTTTTGCTGGGAATCTGCAGCAGAAGAGCTTGAAGTTTGCTCTTGTCGTTGTACGATACCGTTTTGGCTTTGCTCTTATCATATTCGATACTCTTATCAACCTAGCGGGAGAACTTTCATAATTTTATATATCCATACCACCACCACCCCCTTTTTTAATGGCAACAAACTTTCCACAATCATAACGTAGACAAGTATTCCTAGATTATGGGATTAAAGAGCTTTTACTTTTTATTGAACATTCCTTTATAGACATCCTTCAATTATAGGACATGAATATGCAAGCATTCTTTTGAAAGCCTCTCTCAATCATGAACATGCTACTTTTATTGTATTTTAAATTTAAATTTTAAATTTTAAATTTAAACTCAAATTAATTGGATCAACTTTTCTCATGTATCTTTATGTAATCATGTCTATAATACAATGTATCATGACAATTAAAAATATACTAACTACTATTCCCAAATTCTTCCTTCTAACTTGGTATTAGAGTGGCGTAGAACTCACTGCCATTAGTACCTGAGATCATATATTTAAGTACCATGGTAGGATCATCATCTTAGATTGCTATATTAGAATCTTCATCAACTCCTCTAGTAATTGCTAATATTGTTAGTTTAATTTCTATTAAGCTTCACTCCAATAGTTATCTTATGTAAAGTTCTCTTTTTCACTTTATCCTAAGAAGTCATGAAAGGTAGTGGATAGAAGCACTCTTGCTCCTTCATAAACTATCTTAAATGATGATACAAGAATTATAAATAATTGTTTTGATAAGTGGTATGAAAAAAAAATCAAATGGTGCTATCTTAGATTAATGTTACCTTTTTAGAGATTGTCATTCCATATATTATTAGTGTGCCAAAATCTGTAAGGGAGGTATGATAAGCCCTCGAGATACGATTTAGGACCATTATTGAGTCTTACATTATTCATTTGAAACAATAATTAGGTAAAATCTAAAAGGTTTACTCTTAATGCAAGAACATTTATAAAAAAATAAATAAATGAAGGACCAACTAGCTGTAGTAGAGAACCCATAAGTGGTATGAATGCTCTTATATACACCTTAGAATGTCATTCAAAGTCCTATAGACCATTCCAAATTACAATTACAATGCATGCAAAATATGTACCAATCATAGAAGAAGAAGAAGTTTATAGCATTCTTTTAGCAGAAGAATTGAGTTTTTGTGGGGCATTCAATCCCATACAACTCAATACTATAACATTTGCTACAAATTACAGCAAGTCTAATGGATAGAATAATAGCCATCATCCATCTAATAACTAGTAATACTATTTCAACAACTATCAATAATAACATGTATTTAGCACTCAAAATTGATCTCAATAGGATTGCAGAGGGCCTAATAATTAGGCCTATAATCATGCAGCACTTGTCTAATAAAATACGATTTAGTTTGCTTGCCAAATATATAATAAAATTGGGTAAATAGCTTTGATTGCTATCATCATCTTGATATAGCTTTTCAAGGTTGACTTCCTTTT
>UESW01004275.1:870981-907070 GCA_900491605.1 Calamus simplicifolius
ATGAGTTTTGAGCATAAACACATAAGCATGAGTTTCGATGAGGGGATTTTTAATGTATACATGGCATATTTGCATGATAAAGCTTTACAAATGATGTATGTATCATACTGAGCATCAGGCAGCTAGGGGCTGATCACCCTTTAGACTGTACTGTAGCATGAGCATTGCACACTACTATCGAGCCGGCACCTCCTTGCGAACAAATCGTACGATGAACCCCAGAATCAGGGGTGAGTGCACGCTTAACCAGACCAGTGGGGCTGGTTGTGAGCAGCCCGTGGGGGCATGAATCATAGCTCAGTGGAGCTGATTACTATATATAGCCCGTGGGGGCAGAGAGAAAACCCGAGGTTCCAGGGTTAAGGAACAAAGCACTTTGCCAGGTGAACCGCACGGGTAAGGGGTGCTATTTGTGCGGGGATCCTGTTGCTAGTCACGCACCCGATGAGAGTACACCTACGGGAGGGCGACTGTAGGGTGGTACCTCAGAGGCATTACACACACAGCCCAGCATCATGAGATCTAAAAGCATATGTTGTGATATAAAAAGGGCCAATGGGCCAAATGGTTATCCCGAGAGGGAGAGCTTACTTGAGATGCCAGTGGGCAAGCAGATCCCGATGGGAGTCTGGGTTGTAGATAAAGAATGCATATCTTCATATTGTAATGCATGGATTTTTATCTTAATGAGTTATCTTTCAGTGAAAAGTTATTATAGAGTATTTCAGTACTGATATGTTATTTGAAGAATAAGCTACATTTTATTTTATCTGATATCATGTTAAAATGTACTTTGAGTTATACAAGCTAAATAGTATCAGCACACGATTGAAAATAAGAGGTTATGGTTCTCTATTTCTCCATAGTTAGATGGTTATCCAGTCACTGGGACTTAGGTCTCATCCCTCTATGATTTAAATGTTCTTTCAGATCAGTGAGTATTCTGCCAGGATCACAAGATAAGCAGGACAGAACCCTTAGCTGGTGACGCTTGCTGGGATGCAAGGGTGTATAAATGCTAGCCTTGTATATTGAGAGAGTGTGGTTTCGATATTTGTATTTTGTATATGTGTATGTGTACAGTGAGATGTAATGATGTTTTAGACCTTTTTGGATATGAATATGAGACTTATGTTTTGGAGAAATTATGAGCATGATGTGTGCACTTAGGATTTTGATGTCGATTGTGAATGTGATCTTGTAAACTGCCTGAGGAATGCCATGAAAAATATTATCTGAGCAGGTTGATGCTTGGTGTTGATTGAGTGATTTGTGTATATAATTGAGATGAAAATGAAAAGTTTTTAACAGGATGTGATTTTGGGTGCTGCCACTTATGATAATTAGTTGGGGTTCTCTAGCTCTTTATGGAGCGCTACATAAAGACTAGTAAAACTCTATCCGATTACCACAAGTGTGCAGGTGTGCTGTCGGTGGCCCCAGAGAGGAGGGGAGCTGACATCTAGACTTCAAGAGATGGCAACAGAAGATGATCTTCTGGTTGACAACCATGAATTTGGCTCATATAGTCAAAGAAGAAGTTTCAAAGACTGATGAAAATCCAGTGACTAAAGAGAAACTGATGACAATTGAAGCCTAGAGATAGTCTGATTTCTTATGCAAAAATTATATTCTGAATCAATTGGATGATACACTTTATGATGTGTATTCAGAATGTAATACTGTAAAAGATGTTTGGAACTTACTTGAGAAAAAATATAAAATAGAAGATGCAGGGGCAAAGAAATTCGTGGTTGGTAAATTTCTCAAGTTCAACATGGTTGACACAAAATCAGTGATCAAACAAGTGGAAGAATTGCAAGTGTTGATTCACGAACTACATGCAGAAGGTTGTGTTGTGAATGAACACTTCCAAACTGGTGCTATTATAGAGAAGTTGCCACCATCTTGGAATGATTTCAAGGTCTATCTAAAACATAAACGCATAGATATGTCTATTGAAGACTTGATCTTGAGGCTGCGTGTTGAAGAAGACCATAGGAAAGAGACAAGACGAATGTTCCTGAAATTGAAGCCAAAGCAAACATGATTGAAGGACAACCAAATAAGCCAAAATTTCAAAAAGAGAGTCCAAAAAGATACAAAAAGAAACACAAACCAGTTTGCACTGAAAGGAAAGAACTTCAAAAGAATCAAAGGAAGTTGCTGGGTTTGTGGAAAGGCAGAGCATAGGGCTCAAGATTGCCGCCACAGAAAAGATCAGAATTTAGCAAATTCGAGTCATAATAATCAGGCCAACATTGCTAACTTGGATGTTGATTTGGTTGCTGTTGTATCTGAAATCAACATGGTTTATGATTTGAGAGGCTGGTGGATTGACACAGGTGCTACAAGGCATATTTGCAGTGACAAGAATCTATTTTCTGATTACAATCCTATTTCTAGTGGAGAAAAGCTCTTTATGAAAAATTCTTCTTCTTCAAAAGTGGAAGGAAAAGGAACTGTGATGCTCAAATTCACTTCTGAAAAAGTGATAACTTTGGTTGATGTGCTACATGTACCTGAAATAAGGAAGAACTTAGTTTCTGGCCCTTTACTTAGTAAGAAAGGGTTCAAACTTGTATTTGAGTCAGATAAATTTGTTCTGACTAAGGGTGGCATGTATGTGGGGAAAGGTTATTTGGCTGATGGTTTGTTCAAACTAAATGTAATGGTTGTTAATGCCAATAATAAGAATAAGGCTTTGTTTATATTGTTGATTCGTTTGACCTATGGCATGCTAGATTAGGACATAAATTCTAGGTCAATACATAGAATGGTTAATCTGGAATTAATACCAAAAATTAATGTTAATATAAAGCATAAATGCGAGATATGTACAGAATCTAAGTTTTTAGATAAACTTTTAAATCTGTTCAAGATAGGTCAAATGAATTACTTGGTTTAATTCATAGTGACTTGTGTGATTTTAAGTCTATACCTACAAGAGGTGGACGAAATTATTACATAACATTTATTGATGATTGCAGCAAGTATTGTTATGTCTATTTGATTAAAAATAAGGATGAGGCCTTAGAAATGTTTAAATTATATAAGGCCAAAGTTGAAAATCAATTAGATAAGAAAATAAAAATTATAAGATCAGATAGAGGTGGAGAATATGAGTCCACTTTATTTTCAGAATTTTGTGCATTACATGGAATTGTACATCAAACTACTGCACCTTATACACCACAAAAAATGGTGTGGTAGAAAGAAAAAATAGAACATTTAAAAATATGATTAATTCTATGTTAAATAGTTCTGGACTTCCACATAGTTTTTGGGGTGAAGCTTACTTACTGCTAATCATATATTGAATAGAATTCCTTTTAAGAAAACAAATAAATCACCTTTTGAAGTATGGAAAGGTAGAAAACCTACTTATAAAACTTTAAAGGTGTGGGGTTGCTTAGCAAAGGTCCAAATTCCTTTACCAAAAAGAACAAAATTAGGACCTAAAACTATTGATTGTGTGTTTATTGGCTTTGCAAAGAATAGTGCAGCATATAGATTTTTAGTAATTAAATCTAATGTTTCTGATGTTCATGAGAATACAATTATAGAATCTATTGATGCTGAATTTTTTGAAGGAATTTTTCCTTATAAAGAGGAAAAATATAGTTCTTTAAGGAAAAGGACTTTTGAAGTAAGTCAAGAAGAGCCATCCACTTCAGAGGTTCAAAAACAAGATTTAGAACCAAGAAGAGGAAAAAGAATAAAAGTTCCAAAGAATTTTGGACCAGACTTTATAAGTTTCTTGACAGAAAATGAACCACAAAATTATAAAGAAGCTATATCTTCTCCAGAGGCTCCTTTATGGAAGGAAGCAATCAATAGTGAAATTGAATCCATTTTACAAAATAATACATGGGAATTGGTTGATTTACCACCTGGAATCAAACCAATAGGTAATAAATAGATTTTTAAAAGGAAGCTAAAAGAAGATGGAACTATTGATAAATTTAAGGCATGTTTGGTTGTAAAAGGATATAGGCAAAAGAAGGCTTAGCTTATTTCGACACCTATTCTCCAGTATCAAGAATTACATTAATCAGAATATTAATTTCCATTGCTGCTTTATATAGTATGGAAATACATCAAATGGATGTAAAGACAGCATTTTTAAATGGAGAATTAGATGAAGAAATATATATTGATCAACCAGAAGGATTTGTGGTGAAAGGTCAAGAAAATAAAGTTTGTAGACTTGTTAAGTCATTATATGGACTTAAGCAAGCACCAAAACAATGGCATGAAAAATTTGATCATATAATGCTAGCACATGGTTTTAAAATTAATGAGTGTGATAAATGTGTTTACATTAAGAATATGAAAGATTCTTGTGTGTTTGTATGCTTATATGTGGATGACATGCTAATAATTGGAACAAGCAAGGATGCAATAAACTCTACCAAGAGAATGTTGAATTCTAAATTTGACATGAAAGACTTAGGTCAAGCCGATGTCATCTTAGGAATTCGAATAATAAGAAATGAGAATGGATATGTTCTATCTCAATATCACTATGTTGAAAAAATATTAAAAAGGTTTAATCAATATGATTGTAAACCTGTAGTGACTCCTTTTGATGCAAATTACAAATTAAAGAAAAATACATGTGATGCAATTTGTCAATTGGAATATTCTCAAATAATTGGAAGCCTGATGTATTTGATGAATTCTACTAGACCTGATATTGCTTATTCAGTAAGCAGGTTAAGTAGATATACGAGCAGTCCTGGAAATGATCATTGGGAAGCATTGATCAGAGTTTTAAGGTATTTAAAATATACCTTGAATTATGGATTGCATTATACAAAATATACGCCGGTTTTAGAAGGATATAGTGATGCAAATTGATTTCTGATAACACAGAAACTAAATCAACTAGTGGATATGTTTTTACTTTAGGTGGTGCTGCTGTATCATGGAAGTCTTCTAAATAGACGTGTATAGCACGTTTTACGATGGAATCAGAATTTATAGCGCTAGATAAAGCTGCTGAAGAAGCAGAATGGTTAAGAAATGTCTTAGAAGACATTCCAGTCTGGCCTAAACCTGTGACAGCAATTTGTATACACTGTGATAGTTTGGCAGCTCAAACAAGAGCTAAAAATAGTGTATATAATGGCAAGTCAAGACATATTAGGCGCAGACATAATACAATCAAGCAACAGCTCTCTACAGGAATTATTTCTTTACAATATGTGAAATCAAAGGAAAATATTGCAGATCCATTGACAAAAGGATTACCTAGAGAGCAGACTAAGCTTACGTCAATAGGAATGGGACTAAAGCCAAAACAATGAGTTACTCTAGGCAGAAACCTAACCTATTTGATTGGAGATTCCATATATAGGTTCAATAGGCAAACTGGTTTGGTGAAACTCAATAAGTTGAACACACAATATAGCTCATTCCATAATGATGATAGTGTGTGGATTGATGCTCAGGTTATGCAAAAGCATTTAATGACATTAATAGAAGAAAATTAATGTCACCTATATGATAGTAAATGTGGGGTCGCATTTATGAGAATGAATATGGCTAAATTCTCTAAAGCTATCATGAAACCCGGGAATAGTTCAGAATTTGTGAAGATATGTTATGTATGAAACATATTGTCTTGATTTACTTTAAAAAAGGTGAACAGTTCAAGATTATAAAATATCCACTGCGTCTCCAAGTAAATCCGATATGATTTCATTAAGGTAAGTTCAAGTCTTTTAGACACTTTTTCTGATACATAACATATATACATATATGTGAGTATTTAATTAATTTTTTTATTTATTAATTTTCTATTCAAATGTGCGGTATTGTTAGAATAAATATATTTTGAATAGAAAACTTTTAGTCCTTTGAGTAGAAAACCTTTAGTCCCACATTGGTTAAAACAAAAAAGGACTAGAAGTTTAAAAGTACACAAAGCCTTAAGTCTTTGATTTTGAAGAAAAACCAAAGCTAGTGGGTTCTAGTGGTTCTTGGGCTTGAATCTATAAATAAATTATTATTATTAAATAAATCAAAGATTGGGCCTTGGGCCATTGGGGCCTTGATTCATGAATATAACTACCAAGTGTTATATATAACTATTTTTTTCGAAAGGTCACAAAATTTGAATTTGAATGTCAAAGGACATGTCCTTTTGAAAAGGCAAACTGTTTTCTATAAATTTAATACTTAATCTGAGTTTTTTTTTGCATTGAATTTTTATTTTTCTATCCTTGAGAGCACATGTACATATACTTAAGAGGGAAACAATTCCAGTTTGCCAGAGTCTAAATTCTAGTGCTAAGAATTTAGATTATTGACAGTTGAATCCTGGGAAGACAGACACTCACAGATCTTCTAAGCACAAGGAAGGAGTGAAAAATTTCTGTCTTAGGACATTGCAATCAAGCAAGCTTCTGTCCAAAAACGGTTCTATTTCTTGTTCGTCTATTTTATTTAAACTTATCACGAATTATTAAATATAGATTTCTAACAATCTAAGACAGAAACTCTCTCATCTGTTTCTATATTCATTATTTTGTTGTTTGTGTTGTTGTATTTAATTAATAGAATATGTGAACATGGCATCACAACCAATTGATGGGAATAATAATTCCTGCAATACGAAAGATGAGAGACCTGAAAATTTTAAGGGTCTAGACTTCAAGAGATGGCAATAGAAGATGATCTTCTGGTTGACAACCATGAATTTGGCTCATATAGTCAAAGAAGAAGTTCCAAAGACTGATGAAAATCCAGTGACTAAAGAGACACTGATGACAATTGAAGCCTGGAGACAGTCTGATTTCTTATCCAGAAATTATATTCTGAATCGATTGGATGATACACTTTATGATGTATATTCAGAATGTAAGACTGCAAAAGATGTTTGGAACTTACTTGAGAGAAAATATAAAACAGAAGATGCAGGGAGCAAAGAAATTCGTAGTTGGTAAATTTCTCAAGTTCAACATGATTGACACAAAATCAGTGATCAAACAAGTGGAAGAATTGCAAGTGTTAATTCACGAACTACATGCAGAAGGTTGTGTTATGAATGAACACTTCCAAACTGGTGCTATTATAGAGAAGTTGCCACCATCTTGGAATGATTTCAAGGTCTATCTAAAACAGAAACGCAGAGATATGTCTATTGAAGATTTGATCTTGAGGCTGCGTGTTGAAGAAGACCATAGAAAAGGAGATAAGACGAATGTTCCTGAAATTGAAGCCAAAGCAAACATGATTGAAGGACAACCAAATAAGCCCAAATTCCATAAAAAAGAGTCCAAAAAGATACAAAAAGAAACACAAATCAGTTTGCACCGAAAGGAAAGAACTTCAAAAGAATCAAAGGAAGTTGCTGGGTTTATGGAAAGGCAGAGCATAGGGCTCAAGATTGCCGCCATAGAAAAGATCATAATTTAGCAAATTGGAGTCATAATAATCAGGTCAACATTGCTAACTTGGATGTTGATTTGGTTGTTGTTGTGTCTGAAATTACATGGTTTATGATTTGCGAGGCTGGTGGATTGACACAGGTGCTACAAGGAGAGTAGGTTGGAAATATTCAAAATAATCAAAGTTTATTTCAATAAGCTTGCAAATTGGATGACAAGTTAATTTTGAGTGGAAGTATAAATTTGATGGGCTAAAATGCAACAATATAAGTTTTAAGAATCAAAATTTAAATTTCGAGCGGAAGTTTAAGAGTCAAAAAAAAAAAAAATTCAGTCTAGCATTTATTTACCTAAAATTAATCATTGTTAATAATTGGATGCACGATCAACTTGCACAAACGGTCAACGCAGCATCCATTGCAGTGCTGATGATTTGACGTGATGTTTAGTATTTTTCGTAATTGAATGCCAGTGTTTAGATTGGCATCATAAAAAACATCATCTTAATACTATAAATCATGAAAAACATTGAACAATAATAGTTGTTAATAATTTATGATTCATTGTCAATAATAACAGCAGATGTTATAGCCCACGTTAGCAGAGCTTCACAGCTTGTGGAATTATTTTTAAAGCGAGTACATGCTATACGTGTCAATTAACAAAAATATTCTTTTTAAATCACATCTTCATGTTAATTAAAAGAAATGTTTATTTCATAAATAAAAAATAATACGTGAAAAGAAAAGGAACATGAAACCAAATATCATAGTTATTTTTCGTTATTATTTGTCATATCTCACCGCAACATCCCAAAGCAACTACGTAATAGCCATAATCTAAATCCAAAAGTTCTAATTGAAAGTTTAATTGGGCATATATTAACATGGACATGTAATGCAGGGAAGGAGTACAAGGGAGTTAGTTATCTGAATTTTTTAATGAGCTCTGCTATTTAGCTCGAGCTGATGAGTTGTTATTTTATTTCTATTGTTATAATATATATATATATATATAATCTGAATTTTAAATATAATTGGACAAATGGTGAAAAAAAATAAATAAATAAATAAACCACTGGAATGACAGCAGATGCAAGCCGGGATCTTGAAGACCGCGGCAACGGCTGTTATTTTCAACGGCGGTTTTAGTAGCTGAATGGAAGCCGTTATGTCGTTAGTCTGACAACTATCATCGTAATCCAAAGATCGCTAAATTGGATTTCGTTTGGCTACGTTCGGGAAACGCTGTCCGCGATATCGGCGGCGAAGCCGGATAACGCGTCCCGGTTGGGCTAAAAAGCGACTCCTTTGTCCCGACAAGAGGTAGACGCCGTTACGGTCCGGTATTTCGATCATCGTCGATTCCGAAGAATACGAGGAATCAGTAGTTTTTTTTTTTTTTTCTCGTTCTTTTTTCTTTGTCTTCCTCTGTTTTGAAATCCATAGAGGGAAGGCCAAAATATATGTAAGTAAATCAGTACCTCATTGATTCTCTTGTCCTCTCTCTCTCTCCTGCTATCATTCCCATTGGCCTTTTGGAATAGCGATTGCCGCCCTTAGAGACCCTACAGGCTTGCCGGGAGGAAGCCTTAATTAAAACCCTCCAACGAGGGAAGAGACACAGGTTAGAGATTTTTTTTTATATAATTTTTTTTTTTTTTTTTGAGTAGGTAACCATGGGATCGACTTTTGCTTCTTTATTATTTTTTTTTCTTGCTTACCTCACGTTCTGAGATCAGATTGTGAGGTTTGTAACATTTTTATTTATTTATTTATTTATAATTTTTGCATACAACAATATTGTATGGGATGAATCGATTCTTTTGTTTTGTAATTGTTCTGGGATTAGAAATGATGTTGATTTTCCTCTCTCAATAACTCACTCGATTTTTTTAATTTTATCAAATAATTGGTCATTCTTAAATTTAAAAATTATAATTTTTAAAAAATATATATCTATATTTGAGAGCATTAAAAATAGAATTAATCAAAATAAATAATAAAATATAAGTACTTAAATATAATTAAGTGAAAATAAATGTATTTAAGATGAGAAGAGATTAATTTAAATAAAAGATTATTCTAGGAACGACAAAACTTAGGTGTGGTAAAATTATCTAAGCCTTAGTGTCAGAGAGATGGGCGGCGACTGCACCTAGATTCTGGGCTTCAGTGACTGCATAGGAGGAGATATTTGGAATAAAAAAAAAATGAGGTTCAATCTTCTCATATCCTTGTCCTTTACCACGGTTCCGTTGGTCCCAACTGGACTCGCTTTAGAATTTAACTTAATCCGTATTCCATGGTTATGTTGCTCCGGGAATAATTTTATTCTCACGAAGAATGTTCCAATGCTTCTTCTTCGTGCCACTGCAGCTAGAGCAGGACTTCATCAAGCTAGCACATCAGCATTTGGATTTAGGGTTCCTCTGGGGCATTTTTTTCTTCCACAGTTCTTGCCATGGAAGGGGGAGTCCATAAAGCGGACCAAACGGAATTTAAGGAATGTTTTAGTTTGACATGGAAGCAGCCGTACATTCTGCGTCTTGCTTTCTCTGCTGGAATTGGTGGTCTTCTTTTTGGCTACGATACAGGTACGTAGACTTCAGTGGCATTGTGAAAGTTCCAGCACTTTTTTTTATGTTTCCAGATGAGCTTCAGTTGTGACCTAAACGTAAAGTTGGCAGACGATTTAAATATCCCACTGTCAGAGAAACATATAGTGTTCATGTTTCGCTGCATTTCTGTGACACGATTTGGTAGCATTTGTGTGACTCAACATGAATCATGGTTAATATTGGTGCATGGATCAAAGTTATTTTCATTGATTATTGGTTCATCAGGTGTCATCTCCGGAGCACTACTATACATTCGTGATGACTTCCGCCAGGTTGATAGAAGTACCGTGCTACAGGTGTGCTTCGAAACTACGTTCATGGCAACTGATTGCATGACTTTATATATATATATCAATTCCAACCTATGCGTCCTCCTTCTTTTATGTGTGATGGAGTGTTAAATAAACTCTGACGACAGGAAACCATTGTGAGCATGGCTGTCGCTGGAGCTATAGTTGGTGCTGCGGTTGGTGGATGGATGAACGACAGATTTGGAAGGAGACCTTCAATATTGTTTGCTGATGTGTTGTTCTTCATTGGTGCTGTTGTGATGGCTACAGCACCCATTCCTGAAGTTATAATCCTTGGGAGAATCATCGTGGGCCTTGGAGTCGGCATGGCTTCCATGACCGCTCCTCTCTACATTTCCGAAGCTTCTCCAGCCAAAATTAGAGGTGCTCTTGTTAGCACCAATGGGTTACTTATCACAGGAGGGCAATTTATCTCCTACCTCATAAATCTGGCTTTCACGAAGGTATAAATTCTGTTAACTTTTTTTTTTTTTTTTTCCTCTTCCACTGATGGAAGTGACAGTATTTGAACATTTTTTTTAAATCCTAAATAGACCCCAGGAACATGGCGCTGGATGCTCGGTGTTGCTGGACTTCCTGCTCTTGTTCAGTTCATATTGATGCTGATGCTTCCAGAGTCACCAAGGTGGCTGTATAGAAAGGTTATATAATCTATTGATTTAATTTCCTCCCAAATCTGGTTGCTGTTCGTAGTCCCACAAATTAAGGCTAATTTATTTTTATGTACAGCCTTAAGCTTCCATCCTAGCTATAATTAAGTTGTTGTCTACTATACTGCTTAGAATTAATTAACTCTAATTAATAAATTAACACCAGGACAGAAAAGAGGAAGCTATAGAAATCTTGAGGAAGATATACCCTTCTCATGAAGTGGAGAAGGAAATCGAAGCTTTACGGTCATCGATCGAGGATGAAATAGCTGAGGAATTAGGATCTGCTGGTGGAGAAGGCGTGTTCAGTAAATTAAGGAAGGCTACTGGTACTGTAGCCGTCCGCAGAGGGCTGGTGGCAGGCATTCTAGTCCAGGTTGCTCAGCAGTTGGTGGGCATCAACACGGTCATGTATTACAGTCCCACCATAGTTCAATTGGCTGGTTACGCTTCCAATAGCACTGCCATGGCGCTCTCTCTCATCACGTCCGGCCTCAATGCCGTCGGCTCCATCGTCAGTATCTTCTTTGTTGATAGAGCGGGTAGGAGAAAGCTGCTGCTGCTCAGCTTGGTTGGAATCATTACATGCCTGGCGTTGCTCAGCGGTGTCTTCTTCGCAGTTGCTTCGCATTCTCCGGCAGTTGAATTAATGCCGAATACGCTCACTGGAATATTTAACTCCACATCATGCCCTGATTTCAAGCCAGCTTCAGGCATGACATGGACGTGCATGGATTGCGTGAAAGCCGCCTCTGAGTGTGGATTTTGTGCTCACGACGGTGACAAAGTAAGTTCGTACCACACATTTCATGATTGAAGTTTTGAATTACTGAATCCTACTGATCGTATAGCTTGATCATCGAGCAGCTTCTTCCTGGCACCTGCTTGGCGTCCGAGGTTGGTGGAAAAAATTTCTGTGAGACGTCAGGCCGCGAATGGTACAGTCGTGGCTGCCCGAGTAACTTTGGCTGGTTGGCTCTCATTGGCCTCGGAGCATACATCGTCTCCTACTCTCCGGGGATGGGCACCGTCCCTTGGATTATCAACTCTGAGATCTACCCTCTGAGGTTCCGAGGAGTCTGCGGTGGGTTGGCTGCGGTGTCGAACTGGGTCTCTAATCTGATCGTCACCCAGACGTTCTTGAGCTTGACGGAGGCTCTAGGCACCGCACCAACATTCCTCTTGTTCTGCTGTGTTTCTGCGGTTGCCTTGGTTCTCATTTTCTTGCTTGTGCCTGAGACCAGAGGATTGCAGTTCGAAGAGGTGGAGAAGATGCTGGAGAGCAACAACTACAAAGCCTGGAAGAAGAGCTCTGTGAGAGACTCATCTTAATTTAATTAGTCAAGCGTGCTGATCATCGTTGTTGCCCGCAAAGTCTCTCCCACGTTAGTAACATAACAATGACCACCCCTTGGTCACCTTGGTTTTCCTTAATTTCTCATATGAATGAAGTAACAAATATTGACGACAAATCCTGGGAATTTAACATGGAGTTCAAAAGAATTTGGTGCTAAATTATACTTTGTGAGCCTGCGATCACACTCCTACGCGTTCATGCTCGACGACTACGTTCCCACTTGCGTTCAACGACTGCGTTTGCACTCCTACGCGTTCGCACTTGCTTGACGACTGCGTTCACACAGTTCGCACTCGTGTTCGTATGCCTATATATATATATATATATATATATATATATATATATATATATATATATATATGCATTCGAACTACTCGACTCGACTTATCCAACGACATACCTCCACCTACTTGAGGAGGTTGTCTATAAAAATTGTCTTAAAAAGAAGCAAAAGTGCATCAGAAATTGTTAAAAGATAATGGTTGTTAGTTTGTTAGAGTTAGTTTTTTTAAATAATGAGCTTATTTTTTATGATTTGATAGGACAGCCTTAGATGGATAAGATCATAAGAGGATTATGCTTATCCGTAGAAATAAGAAAAATATTTATATGGTGATGTGCTTAATGAAACGTAATAGAAAAATTTTATTCTTGAGTGAAAACCCTTCTTCTACCTTGATTCCTCTTTCCAAAACAATCTGTGTTGGAAACAATTCCAACAAAAATTGGTATCAGAGCCTGGTTCAAGTTTAAGGAGGGACGATCGGCCGTGAGAAGAAAGTTTGGTGATGGCGAGGAAGACGAGAAGACCAATGCCAGCGGTCCTTCCCTTCCACGCGTCAACATCCATCGCCTTGTCAAATCTGTTGCACTGCTTAGAATCAAACCACCGCATTAAAATCCTCATCCCATTGAAAAAAAAAATCATCATGCAATCATCACGTGGAGTCCGTTGGAAGAGAGCGCCAGCGGAAGCTCTTGGATAACATCTGCTGCGATTCGCAGCCTCTAGAAGACGTTGCTGCCGTTATTTTTGGCGAGGGACCAGGGAGCGGAACCTCCTTGGATCTCTGGTGAAGTCCCGATCACGTTCAGCCCACCGAAAGCAGGTTCACGATCTCTGGTGAAGTCCCGATCATGTTCAGCCCACCGAAAGCAGGTTTGGCTCCTCCAAAGTCAGACCTCCGTCAAGCCTCGCGACCTTCTTCATTGATTCCACCATCTCAAGAAGCCGTGCACCATAACAAGTCTAGGCTTCCCTCCTTCCAAGCAACAACGAGCCGTTAAAATTTTTTCTTGTTCTTGAAAAGAAAAGAAAAGACCTTAGTAGGTGGACTTGATGGAAACCCCAAGCAATATTGGAATGAATATTCATCAACCTTCTATCCCTATTTTTGATGGAGAAAATTATGATTATTGGAGTATCAAGATGAAGACCCTTTTTATTTCACAAGAAGTATGGATCTAGTTGAGAACGGGTATGAAGACCCAGTTAACCCAACAAATAATCAGAAGGAGCAACTGAAGGACTACAAAAGAAGGATGCCAAAGCCATGTTCTTCATCCAACAAGCTGTATCTGAGAAAAATTTTTCAGAATTATTAGAGCCACCAAATCAAAGGAGGCATGGGATATCTTGCAGGAGGAATTTCAAGGCAACATAAAGGTAAGAGCTATCAAACTTCAAACTCTAAGAAGAGAGTTAGATAATTTGAGAATGCAAGAAAATAAAAAATTGAAGGATTACTTCTCCAAAATTACGGAGACTGTTAATCAAATGAAGAGCTATGGTGAAACCATCACCGAGCGAAGAATATGTAAAAAATCTTGGCAAGTTTATCTCCAAAATTTGATACAATAGTTGCAATTGTTGAAGAATCTAAAGATCTTTCTGAATTAAGTGTTCATGAATTAATGGGATCTTTTGAAGCTCATGAGCAAAGATTGTTTAGGCAAAAAGAATCATCAATTGAAAGTGCCTTTCAATCTAAACTCAAAGTGGTTGATAAAAATTCTCAAAAAGAATCATCTAGTCATGCTTCAGTCAAAAGAGAGTCATTCAGAGGTGAAAACCAAAGTAGAGGAAGAGGAAGAAATATGAAAGGAAGAGGTAGAGAAATACAAAGAAATAATTTTTCAAAAAGGCAATATGATGAGAGTACTCAACAAAGGTGCAATATATGTAAAAGGTCTTCTCATGCTGAAAAAGATTGCTGGTTTAGGGAAAAACCCCAATGTTATAATTGCAAAAAGTTTGGACATGTTCAAAAAGATTGCAGATACAAAGCAAGTGAACAAGCACACTTCTCAGAAGAAAATGAAGGTCAACAAAGCACTCTATATGCATGTCAAACTGCAGAAGAGCAAAGTAATAATATGTGGTATCTTGACGGTGGTTGCAGCAATCACATGACAGGAGACAAGTCTATTTTTGTGAACATTGACAATTCTTCAATTTCACAAGTGAAGATGGGCAATGGTGTATAGTCCAAGCAAGAGGCAAAGGCACAATTGAAATCAATACCAAGAAAGGAAAGAAAATTCATTCATGATGTTTTACTTGTTCCAGATTTGAAGCAAAATCTCTTGAGTGTTGGACAACTGATTGAGCATGGGCATATGGTTCACTTTGAAAATAATGTTTGCAAGTTATAGTACAGAGGAATGAAAAAGCAACTTATGGAAATATCAAGATGGAGAAAAATAGAAGTTTTCCTCTTATTTTGCACTATGAAAAGGATGCTGCATGGAAGATAGAGGTAAATGATGAGTCATGGTTATGGCACAAAAGGTTTGGGCACTTGAATTTTCAAAGTTTGAGAAGTTTACATCAAAAGAATATGGTGTATGGTCTACCAGCAATACATGACAAGGAAGAACCTTGTGAAGGATGTGCACTTGGAAAACAACATAGAGAGGCATTTCCAAAAGAGCATGTATGGAGAGCCAAAGCACCATTGGAGCTTATTCATACTGACATATGTGGGCCTATGAAAACTCCTTCTCATGCAGGTAACATCTACTTCATTATTTTTATTGATGACTATTCAAGGATGATATGGGTATATTTTATGAGACATAAATCAGAGGCATTTCTTATCTTTAAGAAGTTTAAAAATTATATGGAAAGACAAAGTGGGCATTATATCAAGGTGCTGAGAAGTGATAAAGGTGGTGAATACAATTCAAATGAATTTGAGAAATTTTGTGAAGATGATGGTATACAAAGACAATTGACTGTTAGCTATACACCAGAGCAAAATGGTGTTGCAGAAAGAAAGAATCGTACTATTGTTGAGATGTCTAGATCTATGCTTAAAGACAAAGGCCTTCCAAATTCTTATTGGGCAGAAGCAGTAAATACAGCAGTTTATCTGATGAATAGATGTCCAACAAAAGCTCTTCAAAATATGACACCATTTGAAGCCTGGTATGGTAGAAAGCCTTCAGTGAAGCATTTCAAAATCTTTGGATGTGTATGCTATGCACATATTCCAAAGGAAAGAGACATAAACTTGATGAAGTAAGTGAAAAATGTATCTTTGTTGGATACAGTTCTAAATCAAAAGGTTACAGACTTTTCAGCTTGAAGCAAAATCAAGTGATCATAAGAAGAGATGTTATTTTCAATGAAAAAGTTGCTTGGGATTGGAAGCAAAAGAAAGTTGAAGAAAATATTATTTCTCTAGATGAAGAAATTCATGATGCTCAAGAAAATAAGGTTGAAGGTTTACCACAAACTACTTCAAGTTCAAGTCCATCTTCAAGTTCTACTCCTATAAAAATGAGAAGGTTAAGTGACATTTATGCTTCTTGTAATTTCTGTATGATTGAGCCTGAAACTTATGAAAATGCTATGCATGAAGAAGTGTGGAACAAGGCAATGCAAGAAGAAATCAATATGATTGAGAAGAACAAAACTTGGGAATTAGTGAAGAAACCAAGTGATAAGGAAGTCATTGGCTTGAAGTGGATCTACAAAACAAAACACAATCCAGATGGCACCATTCAAAAACACAAAGCAAGATTAGTAGCAAAGGGATACTCAATTACCTGGTATTGATTATCAAGAAACTTTTGCACCTGTTGCTAGACATGATACAATTAGAACTCTTATTTCTATAGCAGCTAATAAAAGTTGGAAACTACATCAACTAGATGTAAAGTCTGCATTCTTGAATGGAGTATTAGAAGAAGAAATTTATGTTGAACAACCTCAAGGCTTCATCATCAAAGGTCAAGAAAACAAGGTATACAAGTTAAAGAAAGCATTATATGGGCTGAAGCAAGCACCCAGAGCATGGTACTCTCAAATTGACACCTACTTCAATGAAAAAGGTTTTCTAAAAAGTCCAAGTGAACCAACACTTTATGTGGAGAAGCAAGGTAATTATATTCTCATTGTCTCTCTTTATGTTGATGATTTAATTATTACTGGTAACAATGAGAATATGATCTTGACTTTCAAAAATGATATGATGAGAAGATATGAAATGAATGATATGGGTTTGCTTCATTATTTTTTGGGAATTGAAATAAGTCAAAGAAAAGATGGTATATTTATCAGTCAAAAGAAGTATGTAGAAGGCATTCTCAAAAAATTCAACATGAAAAATTGCAATAGTGTGGAAACACCTTTTGTGGTAAATGATAAGTTGATGAAAGAAGATGAAAGTGGTGAAGCAAATGCACAATTATACAGAAGCATTATTGGAAGCTTATTATATCTAACAATTACAAGGCCAGACATAATGTTTGCATCAAGTTTACTTTCCAGATTTATGCAAAAGCCAAGTAATATTCACTTTGGACAAGCAAAAAGAGTCTTGAGATACATCAAAGGTACTAAAGATTATGGGATCATATATGAAAGAAACAAGAATGATATGATGAAATTAGTTGGATTTTGTGATAGTGATTGGGCTGAAGTATTGATGACATGAAAAGCACATCAGGATATGCATTCTTTTATGGATCAGGTATCATATCTTGGGCATCCAAGAAGCAAGATACAGTGGCATTATCTTCTTCTGAAGCAGAATATGTTTCAACAACTTTGGCAGCACAACAAATAATTTGATTGAGAAGAATACTTGAAGATATGGGTGAAAAGCAAGAAGAAGCTACTACTCTGCTATGTGACAACAAATCTACTATTTCTATGACAAAGAATCCTATATATCACAGCCGCACCAAGCATATCAAAATCAAGTACCATTTCATTAGAGATGTGGTAGAAGAAAAAGAAATTGAAGTCAAGTATGTGAAGACTGAAGACCAAATTGCAGACATCTTCACCAAGGCACTACCCAAGGAGAAATTCATTCACTTTAGAGATCTCATGGGTATCCAAGAACAACCATTAAAGGGGAGTGTTAAAAGATAATGGTTGTTAGTTTGTTAGAGTTAGTTTTTTTAAATAATGAGCCTATCTTTTTATGATTTGATAGGATAGCCTTAGATGGATAAGATCATAAGAGGATTATGCTTATCCGTAGAAATAAGAAACAATATTTATATGGTGATGTGCTTAATGAAACGTAATAGAAAAATTTATTCTTGAGTGAAAACCCTTCTTCTACCTTGATTCCTCTTCCAAAACAATCTGTGTTGGAAACAATCCCAACAGAAATCCCTATAAAAATCATTCATTAGGTTACAACATTCAATCCTAGGAAGAGTTGCTACCACTCTTTCTACTCAAAATTATTATTGGCTTTAGTTATTATTATAATCTTCTGCTACTATAGCCCCACCTTTGCATGTCTTTTAGAAGAGTATGAAGCTCGGTTAAATTCAAGCTTAGATCTTCTTTAATTCACCATAACTATACTCCGCCATCTAGTTGGAAAGGAGTGAGAGATTGCTGTACGTGGGACAGAGTCACTTGCCACATAAGATCGACGTACAAGTCCCCAAGCTCATGTTTTCGAAGCTTACTAAATTAATTTCAGAATGGCCAACATAATTTTTAGTATGGCCATTAAATTTTAGCATTTTTTTTTCTCATTTCATACCCTCACAGAGATAAATTATCTAGGAATGAAATTGTGAGATCACTGTCAAAGATGGGTCAACCTCTCTCTCATTCTACTTTTTAATTTCATCAGTAACCACTTCATATTTTATCCTCGTAATATATTTCTTATCTAAATTCTCTTTCTTTGAAAATTTTGCATTAAACAGACATTTCAAGATTAAGCAAGATAGAGACCATTAGATTACAACATTCAATCCCATGAAGAGTTGCTACCACTCTTTGTACTCGAGGCTGTTATTAGCTTCAGCTATTGTAATTTTCTACCACTACAGCCCCACCTGTGCGTGTACTTTAGAAGAGTATGAAGTTCTCTTAGAGGTTAGATCTTCTCTAATCACCATAACTACATTCCACCACCTAGTTGGGGAGGAGCGAGAGATTGCTGTACATGGGAGAGAGTGAGTGACTTCAGCGAATTAGGGATTAGACCATAATATACCATCCCAGGATCTTAATCAAGCGTGCTCGTCCAAAGTCTGTCCCACGTTAGTAATATAACAATGACCTTTCCTTTCTAGCTCGCTAATATAACAATGACCACCACTTCGCCACCTTGGTTTTCCTTTCTCATATGAATTGTAACAAATGCTGATGACAGATCTTCCGAATATAATATGGAGTTCAAAAGAATTTGGTGCTGAACGATACTTTATGAGTTTGTGATGGATGGACGACATGCCGCTATGTATAATATGGAGAATCATGGACTGAAAATTACGCAGGGAGATATTGGTAATTAGATTATTTAAATTTATAATCAAATTTTAATTTTGAAGTACGTGGGATCACACTAGATCCAAGTGTTGAACTCTAAGGCTTTTCATAAAAAATAATAACACGTTCTTTATCTTTTACACAATATATATATATATATATATATATATATATAGAGAGAGAGAGAGAGAGAGAGAGAGTAGGGAAGGATAGAATTGGTTACGCAAACCATCCTATTTTTTTTTTTGAGATTTATAAGCTCTAAATTTAACTTCACTTTTACTTTTACTTTTTCTATATTAAAGAATTCATGATTATATAAATTCAATGATAAAAAAGTGGTTGATTCAGACATGCAAATGAAAGCAAACTTAGGTTAGCTATATCTTTTTTTTTTTTTTTTGTACAAGTAGATAATCATACTAGTCTAGTACGAATTATCCCTGATAGATCAGAATATAAAATTTGCTGTAAACAGAGGGGGGGGTCACCCAGCCGTCATGTCCATCCACCAGCGTGCTGAGCCACAGAAGCTGCCATCCAGTCGGCCGCCGAGTTGGCTACACGGAAGATATGTCAAATCCGGACAGAACCAACTCTCTGCAAAATAGACCATGTGTCCCTGAGGATAGGAATACTGGGGCCATCGAAAATATTCTCCTTTCTCAGCCATCGAATCACCGTCATCGAATCACCCTCGATCACGAGTCGATGGGCATGGAAATACTGAGATAAGAAATACCTACCCATGCTGCATAAAGTTCTGTCATAGGGACAGGAATCAAGGGTGCCAAAGCCACCCACAGCCAGCATATCACCCTGAGGCCCACGATGATAAACGCAGAACCAGCAGCTCTGCCACGGACACTCCCATCGAAGTTGATTTTGACAAACCCTGGTGGGGGGCTCCCAGGAAATGAAAACCGTATGCGGTTCGTTGTCGAAGCAGCAGGGAACCCAGAGGCCAGAGGAGTCAAACCAACTGCTTGAAAAGCATGGGCATATTCCGCGGATAGAGATCTGATCCTCCTAACAAGCTGATGTGGAGAGATAACATCCTCGGAGAAGATGAGCTGGTTCCTCGATATCCAAATCTGATAAGCCGTGATCGCCCAGAGACCGCGTTTATACTGAAGACCCTCCAGATCAAGAAAGAAGAGGAAGCACAGGGATCCAGAAACATCCACATTATAGGAATAACCCATCATCTGCCATATCTGCCTGGCTCAAGGACATATGAAGATCGCATGGTACGTAGTCTCATCCTCCGTCTACACAGAGAGCAAGTCGGCTGGATAGGCAAACCCCTACGGGAGAGCATGGCACTCGTCGGAAGCAGTCCCAAAGAAGCTTCCATATGAATAACTGAACCCGGGGAAGAGTAGGAAGCGACCAGATCCAAGCAGCATCCTTCGTGACCTGGGCTGGGGCCTGAAAACCTTCATAAGATCCCTAAGAGGGGCTTGGAAAGACAAGATCTCTGCCATAATCTAACATCCGTCGAAGGGCCAGAGGTAAGAGGAATAGAGAGAATCCGCCGAGAGAGCTCATCACCAAAGAGACTGTCACTCTAGTGGTATCCCAAGAGGGGGATCCAGAGAATCAAATCCCTAACCTTAGCTTAGTGGGGACATCAATGTTGAAAAAGAAGGCCACCGAGAAAGAGGGAGCTCAGAAATCCAGGATCCTGAATCACATCAACGGATGACCATCTCCAATCATCCATGTAATTTCTTCAGGATAGACTCACCATATTGACAAACCTCCTTCCAAAAGAAGGAACTCCCCCTGGGCGGCACAATACACTCCCCGGGCTTCCAGTCACCATACCTCGCTCGCATAAGAGCTCCACAGACATTGCGGCTCCAGAAGGAATCGAGATGCATGCCTGGCCAGTAGCACTTGCCGTCTGACCTCAGAGATTGGATCCCGAGACCACCTTCCTGAATAGGCATACAGATCATGTCCCAAGATAATAGGTGAGTACCGTGCCCGTCTTGCATGGAGGCCCAAAGGAAGTCTCTAAAGATTCTCTCAATCCTCCAGGCAGTAATAGGGATGGCCGCATTCGAAGCAAATAGAGAGGCAGAGAGGAAAGAACCGATCGAATAGTGACTCTGCCATCATAGATAGGCCGGTAACCTGCCACCCTCAAT
Organism: Calamus simplicifolius; assembly: GCA_900491605.1. Classification (NCBI taxonomy): domain Eukaryota; kingdom Viridiplantae; phylum Streptophyta; class Magnoliopsida; order Arecales; family Arecaceae; genus Calamus; species Calamus simplicifolius. The sequence goes on from UESW01004275.1 coordinate 892,227, forward strand.
ACGCTGACGAACCCTCCTCTCCAATTCAGCAAAGTCAGAACAACGAGGCGTCTACCGGTCATGGGGATCCCCAGATACATAAACCGGTCAGTTGAGTAGATATACCCAACAAAGAGATAATGGCTGCTTTAATAGACCTGAAGTCTTCGGGCTGAAATATATGGAAGATTTAAGAGAATTAACCTTCTGACCCGAGGCCTGACAATACCGCTGCAGAATAGAATCAACAGAACCGCATTTTCAATATAGGCCTGACCCAAAATAATGCAGTCATCGGCAAACAGAGATGAGAGACAGAAGGACCGCCTACCCCATCCATAAAAGGGACAATCGCCCGATCACGTTGAGCCTGATAAAAAGCTCGGGAAAGATCATCGCGGCCAAATGAACAACAAGGGGATAGAGGGCACCCCTGACGTAACCCTACGGAAGACTGAAAAACTCAGTCAAACCCCCGTTAATAATCAAAGCAAAGGAAGGCCTCTGAATACAAGCCATAACCCACTCAATAAACACCCCGTCAAATCCAAACTCCTGAAGAGAGCTTTGAAAAAAGCCCAACTCAGTCTATCATAAGCTCTCTCCATGTCAAGCTTGACAGCCATAAGACACCGTCTAGCTGGGGCTCTCTGAAGATCATGCATAAACTCCTGAGTGATAAGGATATTATCCGAGATAGAACGCCTCTAATGAAAGCCCCCTGTTCAGCAGAAATAATACGGGGAATCACCTCGCAGAGATGGCTAGCAAAAGGCGGGCACAGACCTTATATAAAGTAGTGCATAAACTGATTGGCCTGAAGTGCTGAGGAAGAGCATTAGTGCACTTGGGCACTAAGTGATAAGAGTCCGTTCCAATCCTTAGGAATGAGTTTAGATTGGAAACAAGCCGCCATAACCACCTCCCCACTATGTCCCAATAGTGACGGAAAAAGAATGGGGAAACCATCAGGCCCCGGAGCCTTATCCGGACCGAGATCCCAGAGTGCCCGACGAATCTCCTCCACAGAAATCGGCCTGACCAGCATAGCATTCTCCGAAGAGGAAACCTTCCTGGAATTAACCTGAAAAACCGGAGCACCCACAGCAGTGGCTCAGTCCACCTAGTCGGAAGAAATGGAGAAGCTGGGACCGAATAGATTGGATATCATCCAGGAATGTCCCTCATCATCGACCAACCTCCGAATCTTGTTAGCGCCCTCCGAAGGGTGACCTGGTGAAAAAATCTGGTATTGCGGTCCCCTTCGCAGATCCACTGAATCCTGGATCTCTGCCTCCAAACACCTCCTGCTGCCGAAGAAGGGAATGGTGATGAGCAAGATTCTCTCGCAGAAGGGAGAGATCAGAGTCCAAAAGAAGTCCGTCATGGTCCTCCTTAGCCTGAAGAGCACTGATAGTGGCTTCGACCTGCTCCACTTGCCTAACCAGATCCCCAACCTCCTTTATTCCATCTAGAAATCTACGACTGGTCAACAAAGACGACGAGATAGCCTATAAACAGCATTACCTCTGACAGGTAGGTGCCAAATCTGAGAAATGATTGTGCGAGCTGCCGAATGGAATGTCCAAAACCGCTCGAATTTGAATTGCTTTCTCTGATGGAGCTCAGCCTCAGTAGATATCAAAATGGGGCAGTGATCAGAGGCGATCCTAGGGAGATGAGTAACAGAAACTGCCGGGTACATCTGAGTCCACTGAGCCGAGGCAAGAGCTCTGTCCAATCTCTCCCACACACGAGCAGTCCCCTGCCGATTATTACACCAAGTAAATTGGGGCCCCGAGTACCCCAAATCCATCAGCCCAGAAGACCAATAAAGGACCTAAATTCATTGATATCAGCTGAGCTAGTAACTCTTCTGCCTCCCCGCTTTTCACTAGCCTCAGTGATACAGTTAAAAGTCACCTGCAATGATAGAGGAAGACCTCGATCAAGGAGGGAAAGCAGCTCGGACCATAGGACCCGTCTCTCCCGGTAGTCCGTACTGGCATAGACCGCCGAAAGGAGCCAGGGATTAGAGGTCCCTTCAGTGACAACAAGGCCAATCTGCTGGTTACAATGATGAAAAGCTTCAATCGTAACAGCAGAATCACGCCAAATGGCCAAAATACCCCCAGACATACCCACAGCCTCCACTGCATAAGAGGACCAAGACCGGGCAATCTGTCTCCGAAATCGTAACAAGGTATCCCCCGACAGCCTGGTTTCAAGAAGAACACATATATCAAAATGATAGTTGAAGCAATCTACCAAAGGAGGAACGAAATGAGGGCTTACTAGCACCTCGAACATTCCATAATAAGATCTTCATAAAACTAACTGGAGGTAGAGGGGGCCCCCCCTGGTCCTCATCCATAACACAATCTGAAAGGCGCCCTACAGACGGGGTGCCACCCTCAGGATAATGTGAACATAAGTCTGCAGAGTACCTGGGCTAGGTTCAGTTTCTACAGACCTGTGGGAATCTACAGTTGATAAGGAATCTAATCCCTGCCCCATAAAGCTACAGTGGAGACCTCACTGCCCTGTGCAGCGGCCCGACAACGGAGGGCTCAGACAGACTAGGTGAAGAAGGGATAAGGTCCACTTTACACTTGATTAGAGCTCTTGCCTTTTCCTTTTTTCTTTTCCACTCTAGTGACTGATCTTGGGGGCAGACTATCAACCGGTCTGGCCGCTTAAGGGGACCCGAACACCCATCCCTGATTTCCACCTGGCCCCCTACATTGGAATCCAATCCCAGAGAGGCAAATGGATTGGGAGCTAATTCAGAGGATCAGGGACTGCTTCCTGAATATTCTGCTTCCCAGTATCAGATGCCTTGAAACCGGCACGCACCAAGGAAACCGGCATGGCCACTAAGCCTTCACTGTTCTTCTCCCCCGCTGATTCTGATTTTCCAAGGCACCAGCAGCGACCCAGGAAGCGCCTCCGAGCCATCTTCGCCGGAAGCTGCCATCCCTCAGACCTCCAGCGCGATGAACCAGGTTGGGGGCAGGGCTTGGAGAGAAGCAGGCCGAGAGGACTTCGTCACAGAGGAAGCTACTAACGGGGAGGGCTTCATCACCGACCGCCGCTGACGAACTGCCGCCATCCACGGCCCAAAAACAGGGCCACTGCCATCAACCTCCGCATCAGACGAGGTCGCCAGTGAAAAGGTCCTACCAAATGCAGAGAACCACACTTAGGGCAAATTCCTTCCACCGATTCGTAGAAAATTGCTGCCAAAACGGCCCTTGAGTCCCCTGAATTCGGGTCCCTGGACGCAGTGGATGAAGAAGCTCAACGTGAACAGCCACCCTCGCATAGCCTCCTCTGTTCTTCGATTGGGTTGCAGAATCAGCTCCGCAGAAGCTCCCCGCTGGCTCCGATATAGTTCTAAGAATATCCTCCCACCAGAACTCCATCGGAAGATTAGGCAGTTTCATCCAAACTAAGGCAGAGGAGATGGATTCAGCAGCCAGGAAGAACTCCGATTTCCAAGCTTCTATCCCAATTATCTGGCCGTTAACCACCCACGGGCGGTTGAGACCAAATCACATGCCTCCGGGTCTTCAAATCGAAAAATATAGCAATGAAATGCAAGGCAAATTGGGACGATATCACCACGGATCCCAGCTCTATGGAATTCCCTGATATAAGCAACAGTACCCACCTCATGAAAGAGCGGGCGAAAACTACCCTGTTTTCCATTCAGACATCTCTTCTTCCAACATCACCTCCGGGACCTGGACGACATCCAGAAAGCAAGCTTCAAGCGTCGCCACCTCCACCGAAGAGGGAGACGACGAGACCCATTTGAACCCCTGCTCGGCTTCCCTTCTTCTCGAAGCCGGACCACCCGCACCTCCATCAGAAGCCATAGGATATCAGAGGGCCGCTGGACGAGATAGCAGACAGAAAGAGAAACTAAGCTGGCAAAGATCGCCGGCGATCAGGCAGAAGAGATAGCCGGATCCCAAATCTTAAAGCAAGGCCTGACGGACGAACCAGAAGCACACACACGGTTCTCTCTAAAGCCTATATTCTTCACTCTAAATCTATACCGTTCATGAATCTTAAAAATAAAATTCTTCAAAAATTCTTAACTCGAATTTGGTTACAATTAAATGCGTCCATCTCTTCTTTCCTCAAAACTCCTTGCATTTTCAGTCACAAAAATTGATTCCACCATAAAAACGAAAACGACCGGAAAGAGGGTGGAAATTAGTGGATTTTTTACGTGCAAGTCAACCAGAAAAACTGGATAGGGTCCTAAATCCACTCTTTAATCCAGAATTGCATCCAAGTGAGCAGCACGCCCAACCGGAGAAACATACGGGAGTACAGGCTAATCAAATCTAGAAATATCATAAAGTCAACCGATTGTTTTTGGTATTCATAGCACATACGAAATCCAGATACAGAAAAGCGAAGCACCAGAACAAAGGCTGTTTTGTCACTGGGATTCAAACTCGTGTCTCAAAAGAGTGAAGTGCCTGTGAACTCCCAAAAACATTTCACTTGATAGTTCATGCAGTATTCACACATTATACCGGGCACCTCTGTTTGATTTTTCTCTTCTTGAGTCGTCCTGTAAAAATCCAAGGCTTGAGATAATGATAAAAGGATTGGAAATACACCAACAGAATCAAACAACGACAAGAATTATAGAAATGTAATCCTGCTTTTGGCTCATCTTGAGAAATTTTATAAATAAAATAATGAAAAGAAAAGAAACGCATCAACTACTTGGTATTGATGTATCTAATATAAAATGAGCTGCTCCAACATTACGAATGGCACATGAATTTAATGTTAAGTTCTAAGGAGACGTACGTGGAAGTTGTATACAATCTTATCATTGTAGTCAATGATTTCCTTCCATTTCTTCCCAATGCTCATCTGCATGATATTAAGCAACAGTAAATTTATGTATGATTGCACAATTTTAGGGAAAGTTATATAGTTCAGTAAGAGAATACCAGAAGCTTTGAAACCAGAGAACCGAGGAACCACAGATATGAGAAAAGAGATTCACTTATATATTTACAAACATCATCACGAAATCTCATTTAGGGGGGGGGGCTCACCCCTTTCCCTTATTTTTCTTGCTAAGCAAAACTGGAAGAAAAAAAACATAAGACAACCACAGGATCATGATTTTGTAATACATTTATGTAAGAGAGTCATTATAACTAATCAATAGATGGGAAGGAACCAAGCAGCACATAAAAAACATGGAACAAGAAATTTTTCTTAGTATGATTGGTGCACCATGGTAATGATGATGGTAACTATTTACAATAATGAACAAAACAACCTGATGCAATTATGATGAAAATATATAAAATAGAGGATTATAATATGCCCAATGGACTCCCAGTGAAACTCTTATGAGCAATTCTTCAAGTTTCAGACAAAACAAGTCACCCCCACTTATTCAGTTTTTGGCTGGTGGCAATCTGAAGCCACCCCCATTCATCAAGTTATCTGGAGGTTTAGGCTTGTTTTGGTTGAGATTGATTCGGTCAATTTTGATCAGTCTCCACTGAAACCACTATATTTTCAAATAAATGCTATTTCAACAACTAATAACAAGGGCTCTATTCCCAAGCTCCTAGATTGAATTTCAGTCTACGATGCTTGTGGGGCCTCTCCACAGACTTTGGCCCTTGGGAACTTGAGCATCTCGATGGGCACCAAGTTATCTAGCCCTCAGATTTACCTTACCTGAAGTACCAGAATATGACAACTTGTAAATGACTCGCAGAGAAAGAAAGGATCCAACAAATCAAATTCATGGAACCCCAATGTAACATGGGATGGGCTTAAGCCTCTATAGAAGCCCTATCACATTAATTTATAAAGGTTATGTGAACAATTAAATAATACAAGACACCATTCACAACAATAACAACATTTTTTTTTAATAAGATAAATTTACTTTTGTGATTACATGCTTTTAGCTCATAATCATTTAGGAAAAGCCCAAAACCAAATGCTTACTGATTCTACTGAAAAATGACAAAGATAAAGACAAAAATTGAAATTCAATTAGCAAGCTTTATATATAAATATATATATCCGGTCACCTCTTCCATCCTTAAATGTATATAATTCACAAATTTCAAAAATGAAAAAGTGAAAAAGATGAAATGTTCCGAGATCGTATAGATCCAAGGATGGGGAAGATGACCGGATCCTGAACTTGGCTACATTCGAATGTACCTAAATATACCTCTATATATCTTCTATATATATATATATATATATATATATGTGTGTGTGTGTGTGTGTGTGTGTGTGTGAATATACATCATGGCCTACCTATATACAACAAAGTTCATCTAAGAGCTAACTACATAAATAAGGAACTTAAATCGCACAAAACTCTCTAAAGTACTGTGAAATAACTTTTCTTAATTTCTTTCATTTTTCTTATAATTTTCTTGATTTTTCCTAATTCATTTGAGCAAAACTTTGAAAATTTGATCAGATTGTTGAAACCCAACTCCACATGCCTAACTAAGACCAGGTTTTGGATCTTGTCGGTGACCATGTTCTCAATATAATGGAAGGGTCTGATTAATCAGAGAGAAAAACTAGCAGAGTGGTTACCAAGCCACAGAATCCAACAAGCAACAAGTAGAAGACAATGAATCTAAGATAAGTTTGTTTTCTAGTTCCTTCTTTTCAATGAGAATAACTTCCCTTTCTCTGTCTTGTCATTCCCCTTTAATTTTGTTCCATCTACCATGTTTACAAAATAGAAATATTCAACTCTGAAAAAAGCCCAAATTATGACATCCGTGCTCTTTCCCATTTCATCTCTTAGTTTTCATTTTATTTGTAGGCCTAGGAGCAAAAGATCTATCTAATTATTACTAGTCCACTAACATAAATATCGATAGATAAATTAATATTTTACAATAGATGTGATATAAGTCAAGGGAAACAATTCTTTTCCACCCCTCTCTGATATAAGTGGAGTTAAACAATTCTTTGTCACCCATCTCTTTCAAAATCAATCAACACCTACCCATATCAGTGGGTGAGATCTGGGTCGAGAAATAGAGAAAATTGAAGGCAGGACATGTGGGAATTGGCACCATTGTAGCTCATGCACTGCATTATATAAGAGTAAGCCCCATCAAACCATTTGCGAGCAAGCATGTTCCATTTGGCAATGTGCTACTTCTGTTGGCCTATGCATTGGGGATCTTCAACTGGTAGGATCTACATATATTCACAACCATTGATGACCTCAAAGTATGCATTGTCAACTTAGAACTTGTTAATCTTTTCCACTAACTAGTGCCAAGTTACCTTAATATGAGGTGCCGATCACTTCCAATCAGTGTGATCCTCACATCAGCAAAACTAATAACATAATGTGAGCCAATTCTCTCTGATGTTGTGACCATTGACTGAAAACCTCTAATTGCCTGCTTCTCATCAAACACCTTCAAATATCTAATCTACACATCAGCAAGCTCTAATCACCCTAATCGACACACTGCTCATGTATGATTCACCAGAAGTGAATTGGACACCTCTGATTACAAGATCTTCAACCAATTACCTCAACCTTCCCTAGTTGCCTATAACGGATGGTAACCCTTAACTCCATTTAGACCTTTCCTTTCTGGCTGGCACCCTGCCTTATCCATCAGAAAATATTTGCCAATAGCACATATAGAAGTCATGCAACCCTCTTGCTACAACTGTCCTCACCTCCTGCTATCCTCCTTCCTTCCCCAACTCCTGTCTTCATCATAAAGAAACTCAGATAATTTATTCTTAGTCCTTGTGCAAGAGATAGGAATTGCTACCACAAAAATTATCATTAACTAAACAGATGGCAATTGGACCAAATTTGGTGACTATATATGTGCCACAAAGAGCTACTAGAGGATGAAATTTGGCAAGCTTATTGGCAGGACATCCAATTTCAAAGGACTTGTTAAATATGGTTCTCATGGTCAAAAGGCTGAGCCATAGCCCTTAATATCACAGCTGATTAGACAGGAAATCCACTTGAGAGGCAAGAGCAAGAGCTAGTAAAGTTTTTCCTCACACCCCAAATGAGATGATCTGTCATTCACTGCCTCAAGAAGGTTCTTCCAATAATCAGATGAATTATGAGACCACAATATACAGCGCGCAATAAAGAAGGTTTGAGAACTTAATGTTGGCACAATTTTGCAAGAGTAACATTCCATAACCTTGCTACTGATTGGTTCATGTTAATTCTATAAAGTCCATATTTTACATCAGTTTGGTTAGTGATGCTTCAGAATTCAAAATTTACTGGTCACTGGTCAGTAATAGTTTATGGTTTCCAACAACCTTAGCTCGCATCACACACTTTGCATCAAATTTGACATACCAAGACTGAGTTATAGACCTTTTCCACACTTTGTATATGCTACATCATGTTCAAGAATTACATGATACTATAATACCATAATCATAACCATCCAGCTTTGCCTTAACTATTTGGTGTTGGCTTTATGGATCCTCACTTCACAATCCTTTGTCCCATGTCAACAAGGTTTCTTTTTTATTAAAAAAAAACACTTGAAAAACCAAACATGTAAAATGCATCACTATTTTTGACGTAAATTAGGGGGATAATCCCCATGTAAATTGCATCACTAGAAAGTCATAAAGTTCAACTACAAGAGCAATATATAAGCAACTAAAAGTGATCTTATGCATTACATTTTAAATACCTGGGCTTCTAATCCCGGGAATGATTCACAATTTGCAAAATATAACAAAATGCTCACTCCAACATAACAATATCCAAAAGCTAGAGCACAGATTAGGTGTTTCACATTTTGCAAAAAAGATGCAATGTAATGACATAATATTATGAATTGAAGCCTATTAAACTTCTTAAATAGATTAAATAAAGTGAACAAGAACCTGAGCGGCTTCATTGCTAGCTGTCTTGGTCCATAATGCAAGCTTGTCTTGCCTCAGACGCACACTAGCAACAACACCACATATTTCCTCATTCTCATCAAACTGCTCTCCAATTAAAGCCATCAACTGCATAAATATATTATTTTGTGCACCACAAATCAGTTGGCACTAAAAGTGTGTGGGAAAAGAAGATTAAAAGCTAGTAAATTGCAAAAGATGATTGCCATTGATTGCATGGTCAGTGCACATAATTTGATATCCATGTGTGCCCAAATGAAACAAAAACAAACGATTATAAAGAAAGGGAAAGAAAGGTCTCACCGTCTCTAACCACATGGTGTCAAGAGTGTCCTTTCTACCACATATCACAGACCACTTGCCCCCATTGGCGCATTCAGGATCTTCCCACTTGGGTTCTATCCCAGTTTTGAAACAGTGGAAATCAGCATTTGTTGGCAACTTGCTGGGACGAAATATCTGATCATACAAACTATAAAAGGAAAAAAATGTGTGCATCAACTACAATATCAATGTAATATAGAGATTGGATTATATGGAGTATAAGCAGAGCACGAAGCATATCCAAGAAAGGGAAACTGAAGGACTTCAGTGTAATATCGGTTCCACTAAATGAAAAATGAATTTCACAAAGCTTAGTGGTTATTCATTGGATAAGTGGCACTCCTTTAGGCAACTTTTTGGCTGGAATTTTCTGTTAGCTGGATGATACTCAGACAAGTGTATAATTTTGATTCTTTTTAAGGGCTGGTATCTTGTCTTTGGACCTAGTAAACAGCAAGAGTTGCTAACTAAGCCCACCAAACCATCAAGGTTCACAATCTTAATATGTTTATAAGGAAAATTTATATCAAACAAAAAGCTAAATATGACACTGAGTTCACTTTCTTCAACAGCCTAAAAAAAAGTAAAAGCACTCATAATAATCATATAAAATTGGCTCAGGCTAGTTTTCTGCAGCTTTTATCAAGAAAAATAAGCATGACAATCAAGACTTGTTCCAGTTTCCAAATATGTATGGAGAGATAAATGAAACATGTTTCTACCTTCTAAAAGAAGATATATTAGTTGCACATGCAAGTTTTTAAAATCCTGTCAAACCTCTATGCCTTTTTCATTTTTATCCATTTGTAGAACCTTCAATCAGCTCTAAGCTTAGATGTTAGCATGGCTAATAAGAAAGTAAATGTTGGCCATGCCAAAACATGAAAGTAATGATGATCTACACAGTTGAATAATAAAATATTCTCAGTTTAAAAGGCCTACCTAATATATCCACTCTCGAATGCATAATTAATCACAACGAAGGCCTTACTGTAATTAGACGTGCAATGATGGAGAACTCTAATTCCCATGTTGTCAAAGATATTGCTAAGTCTATTAGTATGAAAAAACAGCAATACAAAATAAGATGAGAAATTAAAAAAACAAATGAATGTGAACCTCGCTTTCCTGGGCATACAACCCAATTTTCAGTAAGCCAGAGGTACAAGGGAAGGTCTTTGTTAAAAGCATACATAACAAGGTGTGAACAATAAATGGACCTCACAACGTAAGGCCTGATGTGAAGTAAATCTCAAATAAGTCTTTGAAACAAACTAGGAACACTCGTCAAGGCAATTTGACTATATAGTGTTTGATCTCCCTTCTGGAAAAATCACATGTTACTCATACATAAAAATCGCATAGTACTCATACATAAAATTGGATCTTTTACAAGCATAGACTTGGATCTATTCAAATTGCTGTTTCACTGAAACAGTTCAAATAGGCTTCTATGCAAAAAAGTCAAAGCCACTAAGTCAGTTCTCTTTCTTTTTTTGGAAAAAAAAAAGCAATGGCAACTATCAAAGAGGATTCTCAAGCCACAAATTTCAGAGTTGTTTGGTTGTAAAAAGCAGAAAGTGCAAGAAACCACAAATGTGTAAAAAGATAGGGAGAAATGCAAGATGATACAGAGAGAAAACTCAGTAACTTCGATGGTTTAAGAAATAATATGAATTTCACTACACAGATACACACCCAGTGTGAGCCCTGGATCCTCACCATGTGAGGATCCATCTTCTTGGACCGGAGGAGGGGGAGGCGCCGCAGCCGTACAGCACGCGGGCGGCTCCCCAGCTCCGCCGGTCAAAGAGGGCGGCGCCCCTCTTCTCACGAGCGCAGAGGAGGCCCTCCCCGCGCTGCTATAAATGGGGAGGGAGGAGGGAGTCTTCCCCTCCACCCATCTTCATCAACAAGCAGGTAACCCCCCCCCCTCCGCCCACTATTTCAGAGAGAGAGGGATGACAGAGAGAGGGAGAGCGGGAGGGATTCCTCCCGTTGCCATTACTGGCCGCTCGAGGCGGCCGGAGGAGGGAGAGAGGAGGAGGCTCCGGCCGCTCGAGGCGGCCGGAGTGGGGCATTGGAGGGCCGCCGGGCAGTCCTCCCTTCATCGCGGAACCAAGCCGCTCCGCGGCTTGGTTCGGGCCTGGCGGAGTGCCCGCTGGCTCGCCGGGCCCGGGCGGCGGCCGATGGCCTCCACCGGCGCAGGGCAAGCGTCCGGTGGAGGTCCGGCCGGCCGTGCCACCGGCATGGGTAAAGGCCGCGGGAGAGATCGTGAGAGACAGAGAGAGATTGAGGGGGAAAGAGAAGGAGAGGAGCTCGGCCGCGGCGGCGGCCGGCTCCGGGCCGGTCGTCCGCAGCCGAGCCCCTCCGGGAAGTGGCCGGCGGCGGCCCTGGCCGCCGGCTCAATCCTTCCCCTGTTTCGATCGAAACAGGGAGGCGGGGAGGAAACGGCTCAGCGGGCCGGCTGGGCCGTCCCCCCCTTTTGGGCCCTGTTGGGCCGTCTCGCGAGCCATTTTTGGGCCACGATTTGGACCCCGTATTGGGCCGAAAATGGAAAAATAAAAATATGCTCCAGATCAGTGTTGATTCTAGTTTCTGGGGGTATTTTATCTTCCCATTTGGGCTTATGTATTGGGAGATATTTAAGCCCCAAGTTGGCCCCAGGATTAAACTGGGTAGAGGTTAAAAGCTATTTTAATATGCTATTTTTGGGGACTAAAAATTGGAAAATTGATGCTGTAGGTACCCAGGTGCTTAAATAGCCGAATTACATTTTTGGATTAGCGCCAGAAGGTAAGTAAGTCATTTATCATAATTTCCATAAATTATTAAAATATAAAATTATGTATTTAAAGGCTATATTGTTATATATTGCATTATTTGAAAAACGAGAAAAATGGACTGTTATTATATTTGCAAATGAGCGTTTACTATGAATAGTTTATTATTTATTATATTTTGCAAATAATTGGGTATCTATGTGGATAACTGATCAATTGGCATGACCTTTGAAATTGTTAAAGGTTTTATAAATATACATGCTATTTGGCAAATGTGACATGAAAATGATACTTTGTGTATATGATAATATGTCCCACCATGGTCCGCTATGATATGATATGATGTGATATGTTGCATGACTCACTTGGCACCGGGACCCAACTCCATAGGGGGATATATGGAGAACACACCCAGGAGGTGTGCTGTGACAGGATATGGCAATATTATGCCACATGGCACCGGGACCCATCTCCATAGGGGGTATATGGAGAGCACACTCTTGGGGTGTGTTGTAGCTGGATATGGCAGGATGTGAGTGCATGACACTGGTTCCAGGACCCTGACTCCTAGGGGATATTTATGGAGGATACACCCGAGGGGGGTGTTACACCCGAGGGGGGATGTTCTGTGTACATAGTGTGTGGCCGTGGGACATTGGTATAAAAATGCACTTTTACATGCTATTTACAGTGATACAGTTTTATCCTGAAATTGTATATTCTTGATATGCTATATATAGCAATTCCTTCCAAAATTATTTTGAGCACATGATGCATGTTTTGATAACATGGTAAAATGTATTTGAATTATGGAAGCTTGGCAAGACGTTTATTGTGAAAATTTTGAGTTGATAAAAGCATGAAGTAATTACATTATATATAGTTGGCTTACTTATTGAGTGTGAGCTCATTTAAATCTCACAATTTTTCAGAGCCACATAACTGAAGATGGGGATATGGGGTAGTTGGAGCAGCTATCAGAGTAACTTAGATCCAATACTTTGTTGTAACCCCATTGAATTATGTATTTTGGCATGTAGCCTAAAACATATGATTATGGTTTGTATTAAGAACCATTTAAATTGGATGAAATATAATTATTACCCCTTCTTGTATTAAATGTTATATTTCGGGACGCCTTGCATGCCCGGCATGCGGCGGGTTGCCACCCCTAGATCCAATATAGGGTCTGAGGCGTGACAGCTTATGTGGTATCAGAGCCTAGGTTGACCTTAGGAACAAACACAAGATGACACTAGGCAGAACATTAGGATTACATTGGGAGGGTGATAACTTTATTAAAATTTCAAGTAATATATTTTGAAAGCCTGAATTTTGTGGTTTACAAGGATATTGACTGGAACCTAACTCTGGCAGGAGTTAAGAATGCCACGTCGCACTAGGAGTCTGCGGCCTATTGGGAACTCCCAGGCTGGTGACTCTGGCCAGCAAGCTTCTGGAGGCTCTGGTTCAGTTAATTTAGCTGACAATGATCAACCACAATTCAGGCCCAGTTGCTTCAGGCTCTGGCGGGAATGTCGCAGGCTATGCAAGCCATGCAGCAACAGATTCAGCAAATCCAGCCTGCTCGGCCTACCTCTCCCACTCCGCAGCCTGCTCAGTTGGCTCCATCTCAGCCCTGGCGGGTAGGGGGCCGGAGCTTTGCTGAGTTCAAGAGCTTAGCCCCTGCTCCCTTTTGTGGATCCACTAACCCTGCCGATGCTAAAAATGGATGAGGGAGATGGAGAAAGCATTTGCAGCTCATGGTAGCCAAAGGAGGAGCGAATCAGATTCGCTACCTATCTCCTCAGGGGAGGCATATGATTGGTGGCTACTTGTGGAGCAGCGAATGGAGGGACGGGCTGTTTCCTGGGAAGAGTTTAAGGAAGTCTTCTATGACAAATACTTCCCCAATAGTGTGCAGAGGCAGATGCAGTCGGAGTTTATCAAACTAGAGCAAGGAAACCTCTCTGTGGCACAATATGAAGCCGAGTTTATCCGGTTGGCTCTGTTTGCTCCAGACATAGCGGCCACTGAGAGAGCCAAGATCATTAAGTTCACCGAGGGACTGAGGCCCAGACTGATGCAAGCAGTCAATGCCTTCGAACTCTCCACATTCAGTGCTGTGGTGAACAAGGCCCTGGTAATTGAGAGGGATATGGGTGTGGTCCATAAGCAGTGGGAGCAGCAGCAGAGGAAGAAGGGGTCTCCTTCTGGCCAGTCTTCAGGCCAAGAAGAAAGGTCCTTATCAGGCCCCCTCATGACCGAAGAGTACGGAAACCCGTTGCCCTCAATGCGGAAACTCCCACCCAGGCAGGTGGTGCCACGGGACGACTGGTGCCTGCTTCATTTGTGAGCAGGTGGGTCACAAGATGGCCACTTGTCCCCTTCTGAGGGATCAGCAGGGATGCATTGATCATGAATGATAAAGGTATTATTAAACCTCATGACATCTAAGACAAACTAAATTTTGTGACCAGGAATAATTAAAGTAGGCAATGCTTATGCTTAAATCTTAGTAAATCCGGGTGCCATGCATTCATTTGTATCTAGCACATATCTCGCCAAGGATGAATCTTTGACACCCGTTCCCCTAGAGCAGGAGTTGCACATTGCTCCCCCAAATGGTGATGTTATGAGGATAGACTCAGCATGCAGATCTTGCCTGATTAACATGAGGGATAGGAGATTGAAGGCCGATCTAATCGTCCTCCCACTAAAATCCTTTGATGTTATCCTTGGGATGGACCGGTTGGCCTCCTATCATGCTTCAGTAGACTGTTTCAGGAAGATGGTGATCTTCAAAATT
>UESW01004275.1:911694-990073 GCA_900491605.1 Calamus simplicifolius
TCACCAAGTTCACCGAGGGACTGAGGCCCAGACTGAGCAAGCAGTCAATGCCTTTGAACTCTCCACATTCAGTGCTGTGGTGAACAAGGCCCTGGTGATTGAGAGGGATATGGGTGTGGTCCATAAGCAGTGGGAGCAGCAGAGGAAGAAGGGGTCTCCTTCTGGCCAGTCTTCAGGCAGGCAAGAAGAAAGGTCCTTATCAGGCCCCCTCAGGACCGAAGAGTAAGGAAACCCGTTGCCCTCAATGCGGAAACTCCCACCCGGCAGGTGTTGCCGCGGGACGACTGGTGCCTGCTTCATATGTGGGCAGGTGGGTCACAAGATGGCCACTTGTCCCCTTCGGAGGGATCAGCAGCCTCCTGCGGATCAGGGAGAGGCCAGCAGCAGCAGCCTAGGACCCAGGGAAGGGTCTTCACCTCACCAACAGGATGCTGCCGCTTCCAACTCCGTTGTGACAGGTATACCTGTTACTTAAGTACTCGTTTAAGATTGTTTCATTCATATGCAATATGCATTGATCATGAATGATAAATATTGCCTCATGACATCTAAGACAAACTAAATTTTGTGACCAGGGATAATTAAAGTAGGCAATGCTTATGCTCAAACTTAGTAGATCCGGGTGCCACGCATTCATTTATATCTGCACATATCTTGCCAAGGAATGCATCTTTGACACCCGTTCCCCTAGAGCAGGAGTTGCACATTGCTCTCCCAAATGGAGATGTTATGAGGGTAGACTCAGTATGCAGATCTTGCCTGATTAACATGGGGGATAGGAGATTGAAGGCTGATCTAATCGTCCTTCCACTAAAATCCTTTGATGTTATCCTTGGGATGGACTGGTTGGCCTCCTATCATGCTTCAGTAGACTGTTTCAGGAAGATGGTGATCTTCAAAATTCCTAATCAACCTGAATTCAGTTTTACTGGAAGTCAGGAACACCTGGCCTCAGTGTTCGTATCAGCACTACAGGCTGCAAAGTATTTGAAGAAGGGTGGCCAAGGGTTTCTTGCTGTGGTCAAGGACCTTCAGCAGGAAGAGGTCAAGTTGGAGGATATTCCAGTGGCTCGGAATTTCCTGATGTCTTCCCGATGATTTGACCGAATTACCTCCAGATCGGGAAGTTGAGTTCACTATTGATTTGGCCCTGGCACTGGACCTATATCCAAGGCCCCTTACCGTATGGCCCCCTGAGCTAAAAGAGTTGAAGAGCCAATTGCAGGAGCTCCTAGACCGGGGATTTATCAGACCTAGTGTTCTCCTTGGGGTGCTCCAGTATTATTTGTCAAAAAGAAAGATGGAAGTCTTCGGCTCTGCATTGATTACCGAGAAATCAATAAGGTAACAGTGCGGAACAAGTATCCTCTGCCAGGATTGATGATCTATTTGATCAACTCCAAGGAGCTCGGGTATTCTCAAAGATTGATCTTCGGTCAGGATACCATCAACTCAAGGTCAAGGCTGGGGATGTGCCTAAGACAGCATTCAGGACTAGGTATGGCCACTACGAGTTCTTGGTGATGCCGTTTGGGTTAACTAATGCCCCGGCAGCATTCATGGACTTGATGAACAGAATCTTTAAGCCATACTTGGACCAGTTTGTGGTGGTGTTCATTGATGACATCCTGGTGTATTCTAAAAGCCAGGAGGAGCCCACCTGAAGATTGTTCTGCAAACTCTTCGGAGAAAAAGCTTTATGCCAAGTTGCAGAAGTGTGACTTCTGGTTGAGCCAAGTATCATTCTTGGGTCATATAATATCTAAAGATGGCATATCTGTGGACCCAAAGAAGATTGAGGCAGTTGTAACTGGAGTCGACCTTCCAATGTATCTGAAGTCAGAAGCTTCGTGGGGCTGGCTGGATATTATCGCAGATTTGTGGAGGCTTTCTCGCATTGCTCTACCCCTGACTCGCTTGACCCAAAAGCAAGCGAAGTTTGACTGGACTGAGGAGTGTGAGAGAAGTTTCCAGGAGCTGAAGCAACGCCTAGTGTCAGCCCCCGTCCTTACCCTTCCGTCAGGATCTGGAGGATTCACCCTATACACGGATGCTTCTCGGAAGGGATTGGGATGTGTTCTGATGCAAAATGAGAAGGTGATAGCTTATGCCTCCAGACAGCTAAAGCCATACGAGCAAAATTATCCTACTCATGACCTGGAGTTGGCCGCTGTGATTTTTGCCTTAAGATTTGGCGGCATTATCTATATGGAGAGACATGTGATGTGTATACAGACCACAAAAGTCTGAAATACATCTTCACTCAGAAGGAGTTAAATTTGAGACAGAGGAGGTGGATGGAGCTACTAAAAGATTATGACCTGAACCTGCACTATCATCCAGGGAAGGCCAATGTGTAGCTGATGCCTTGAGTAGGAAGTCCTCCTCGGAGTTAGCTTCTATGATCACTTCTCAGCCTCACATCTGGAGGGATCTTGAGAAGTTGGAGGTTGGATTGCGAGTACAGCGGTCCGATGGGCTTGTAGCAGCACTTGTACTCCAACCACTCTGTTAGACAGGATCAAGTCCTCCCAGAAAGAAGACTTGGACCTGCAAAAGATTAAAGAAGCTGTGAAGTCAGGGGTTCAAAATGAATTTGCTATAATGGAGGATGGATCCCTGAGATTTGATGGCAGGCTCTGTGTGCCAAATGTGGTGGAACTAAGAGCAGAAATTCTGAAGGAGGCCCACTACTCTCCCTATACAGTGCACCCAGGAGGCACCAAGATGTACAGAGACCTAAAAGAAAACTTTTGGTGGAAGGGAATGAAGAGAGAGATTGCTCAGTATGTGGCCAAATGTTTGGTATGTCAGCAAGTGAAGGCTGAGCATCAAAGGCCTGCGGGACCTCTTCAATCTCTGATGATTCCACAATGGAAATGGGAGAAGATCACTATGGACTTCGTGACTGGTCTGCCTAAGACCCCTAGGAGCAATGATGCGGTATGGGTCATTGTAGACAGATTGACGAAGTCAGCCCATTTCCTGCCATTCAGAGTTGGGATTTCCAGTGAGAGATTGGCCAACATGTATATTGAGCAAATTGTGAGGCTTCATGGTATTCCCGTATCTATTGTATCAGATCGGGATACTAGGTTTGTGTCCCAATTCTGGAAGAGTCTTCATAGAGCTCTGGGGACCAAATTGAACTTCAGCACAGCCTTTCATCCTCAGACAGATGGGCAGTCTGAGAGGACCATACAGACCCTGGAGGACATGTTGCGAGCCTGTGTGATGGACTTGGGTGGTGCTTGGGACAACCACTTATCTTTAGTGGAATTTGCTTACAATAATAGTTACCAAGCCAGTATCCAGATGGCTCCATTTGAGGCCTTGTATGGTAGAAAATGCAGATCTCCCTTATGTTGGGATGATGTGGGAGAGAAGATTGTTGGGCCCTGAGCTGATTCGGCAGACAGTAGAGAAGGTGCAGTTGATCAAGGAACGACTCCGCACAGCTCAGAGCCGACAGAAGAGCTATGCTGATGTGAGAAGAAGGGAGCTAGAATTTCAGGTTGGAGATCATGTCTTCTGAAGATATCACCAACCAAAAATGTGATGAGATTTGGGATTAAAGGTAAACTGAGTCCACGATACATTGGGCCATTTGAGATTCTGAGCAAAGTAGGGGAGGTGGCTTATAGCCTGGCATTACCTCCGGTGCTCTCTGGGGTACACAATGTATTTCATGTATCTATGTTGAGAAAGTACATTTCTGACCCCAGCCATGTGATACAGTTTGAGCCCATGCAGTTAAGGAATGATCTGACATATGAGAGCATCCTGTGCGTATTGTGGACCGCAAGGACCAAGTCTTAAGACGGCGTAGCATTCCCTATGTCAAGGTTCAGTGGAGTAACCATTCTGAGAGGGAAGCTACTTGGGAGCTGGAGGAGGAAGTGAAAAAAAATATCCTTATCTGTTTGTATCTTAGTAATTATTCTTATGATCAAGGCTTTGGATTCTAAATGTTATACGAACCACATCAATTTCGAGGCCGAAATTTTTATGAGGGGAGAATGTGAGCCCCGGATCCTCACCATGTGAGGATCCGTCTTCTTGGACCGGAGGAGGGGGAGGCGCCGCAGCCGTACCGCACACGGCGGCTCCCCAGCTCCGCCGTCAAAGAGGGCGGCGCCCCTCTTCTCACGAGCGCAGAGGAGGCCCTCCCGCGCTGCTATAAATGGGGAGGGAGGAGGGAGTTTCCCCTCCACCCATCTCCATCAACAAGCAGGTAACTCCCCCCTCCGCCCACTGTTTCAGAGAGAGGGTGACAGAGAGAGGGAGAGCGGGAGGGATTCCTCCCGTTACCATTACTGGCCGCTCGAGGCGGCCGGAGGAGGGAGAGAGGAGGCTCCGACCGCTCGAGGCGGCCGGTGGGGCATTGGAGGGGCGCGGGCGGCCCTCCCTTCATCGCGGAACCAAGCCGCTCCGCGGCTTGGTTCGGGCCCGGCGGAGTGCCCGCCGGTTCGCCGGGCCCGGGCGGCCGGTGGCCTCCACCGGCGCGGGGCAGCGTCCAGTGGAGGTCCGGCGGCGGTGGCCGGCCGTGCCACCGGCATGGGTAAAGGCCGCGGGAGAGATCGTGAGAGACAGAGAGAGATTGAGGGGGAAAGAGGAGAGGAGCTCGGCCGCGGCGGCGGCCGGCTCCGGGCCGGTCGTCCGCGCCGGCCCCTCGGGAAGTGGCCGGCGGCCCTGGCCGCCGGCTCAACCCTTCCCCTGTTTCGATCGAAACAGGGGAGGCGGGGGGGGAAACGGCTCAGCGGGCCGGCTGGGCCGTTCCCCCCCCCTTTGGGCCCTGTTGGGCCATCTCGCGAGCCATTTTTGGGCCACGATTTGACCCCGTATTGGCCGAAAATGGAAAAATAAAAATATGCCCCGGATCAGTGTTGATTCTAGTTTCTGGGGGTATTTTTATTTCCCATTTGGGCTTATGTATTGAGAGATATTTAAGCCCCAAGTTGGCCCCAGGATTAAACTGGGTAGAGGTTAAAAGCTATTTAATATGCTATTTTTGGGGACTAAAAATTGAAAAATTGATGCTGTAGGTACCCAGGTGCTTAAATAGCCGAATTACATTTTGGATTAGCGCCAGAAGGTAAGTAAGTCATTTATCATAATTTCCATAAATTATTAAAATATAAAAATTATGTATTTAAAGGCTATATTGTTATATATTGTATTATTTAAAAAACGAGAAAAATGGATGGTATTATATTTGCAAATGAGCGTTTACTATGATTAGTTTATTATTTATTATATTTTGCAAATAATTGGGTATCTATGTGGATAACTGATCAATTGGCATGACCTTTGAAATTGTTAAAGGTTTTATAAATATACATGCTATTTGGCAAATGTGACATGAAAATGATACTTTGTGTATATGATATATGTCCCACCATGGTCCGCTATGATATGATATGATGTGATACGTTGCATGACTCACTTGGCACCGGGACCCAACTCCATAGGGGTATATGGAGAACACACACAGGAGGTGTGCTGTGACAGGATATGGCAATATTATGCCACATGGCACCGGGCCCATCTCCATAGGGGGGTATATGGAGAGCACACTCTTGTGTGTTGTAGCCGGATATGGCAGGATGTGAGTGCATGACACTGGTTCCAGGACCCTGACTCTAGGGGATATTTATGAGATACACCCGAGGGGGTGTTACACCCGAGGGGGGTGTTCTGTGTACATAGTGTGTGGCCGTGGGACATTGGTATAAAAATGCACTTTTACATGCTATTTACAGTGATACAGTGGTTTTATCCTGAAATTGTATATTCTTGATATGCTATATATGGCAATTGCTTCCAAAATTATTTTGAGCACATGATGCATGTTTTGATAACATAGTAAAATGTATTTGAATTATGGAAGCTTGGCAAGACGTTTATTGTGGAAATTTTGAGTTGATAAAAGCATGAAGTAATTATATTATTTATGGTTGGCTTCTTATTGAGTGTGAGCTCATTTAAATCTCACAATATTTTTCAGAGCCACAGAACTGAAGATGGGGATATGGGGTAGTTGGAGCAACTATCAGAGTGACTTAGATCCAATACTTTGTTGTAACCCCATTGAATTATGTATTTTGGCATGTAGCCTAAAACATATGATTATGATTTGTATTAAGAACCATTTAAATTGGATAAATATAATTATTACCCCTTCTTATATTAAATGTTATATTTCGGGAGCCTTGCATGGGCATGCCCCCCCCTAGATCCAATATAGGGTCGGGGCGTGACACCCAGTGTATGGAAAATTATTACCTGTAATTGGAAAAATGATGTAAAATCACAAAATATCACAATTTTGTAGCACATCCAGATGCAACTACTACCTTGTCAAGATAAGAAATGGAAAAAGAAAAAAAAAAGCATTGCATTGTAAGCAATGAACACCAAGGAACAAAAAACAATACTGGAATTGACTGACTTGTAAATAGGTCAAATCTCCAAGCACCATGCCAAAAATTCATGATCTTAGTCTGAAAATTTTAAATAAAACCAAAAGCTAACATTGGAATTCGTTGACTAGTAAAAAGGCCAAAAAATTTGTAAGCATCATGCCAGAGACTTACGGTCTTTGCCTGAAAAAAATTAAATATAATAAAAACTAGCGCTAATGGACTTCCAGAGAAAAAAATCTGGTAGATAATACCAGAAGCAACGCGCTCTAACACATATGTAATAGCCCGTGTTGAAATGTGTTTAGTCCCAACACTGCGAAAATCAAGACTAAGGAACCCAAATATCATCTTCCATATAGTTCTGGGTAAGATCCTGGCTTGTTACAAAGACTAAAATAAGAAAGAAAAAGATCCAAAGCATACATAGATTTGCAACCAATAAAGTCACAACAATATCCGACGAAAAATTTATCCTATTTCTCTTGAAATTCAAAAATATAAATAAAACTAAAATCAAGAAGCATCATATCGTGAATAAGATGACTTTTCGCCTTTTTTTTTCCGTTCCTTCTTCTTCTTCTAATATCAAAAAAGAAAGGAAAAAACAAGCCCTAGAAATCAAGAAATATCACGTAAAGCCAAGAAACATCGCATGGAAACCAAACAAGATCGAAAGAGAAAACAAAGCATCAAAATCTGAAGCTGAGCAACAGATCAAAAGACTAGAGAGCAAAACGAAAGATCGATGGATCCGAACGAGAAAAAAGAGAGTGACTAACCACCAGAACTCCTCGACGGTCGAAGGTGTAGACCTTGCGGAGGGAGGTGCCCCAGGCGGCGCCCGGTTTGGACTGGTTATCGAACCAGAAGGTCCACTTCCGCTCCAGCCGTGCGGCACCTTCTGCCCTCCCTCGCCTTCCCCACCGCTCGCCGTCTCCACTTCCGCCGCCATCCCTCTTCGATTTCTCCTCCTCTTCTCCCTCAAGCACCAAAAGGAGAGCCGGTGCGCCGATCGGCTCGAGGAAGAGGAGGCGCCGCAGCTAAACAGATAAATCGGTTTAAATGCAAGATAAAAACGAGATATTGACCGAGATTCTTTATTGGTATCGGGCGCTTGCTCACGGTCATATATATTGGCCGGTAGCTATCCTCAAGATATCGGTCAGTAAAACACCGCTTCGGATCCATTTATATGGCTCTTTTACTAACAGCTGTCTTTTGAGTGATTGCCTTGGCTTATAGATTCGTAGGCGTGTGAGCCGAATCGCTCGAGAGAAGCTAACAGCACACCACCTCCATTAGGCCTCGTTGGTAGAAAATGTTCAACAATTCTTTGGATTATTTTTTTGTCAAGAACAATGCTTTAGATCTCGAAAACCGACCGACTTGGTCGGCGGATATGATCCATAGAATTTTAATTCTTGTTCAAGACGACAATAAGCCATTCATTGCCTACCACACCCATTCTACCACCGCCCTAGGAACTCTCAGCTTGATAAACTTTATTGTGCCCGTATTTTAAAGCAAATATATTAGAGATGATTGTGGCACAACAACATTGAGAACTTGATTTCCCACAAGACGACTCGATCACCCAACCACCGAGCTATGGCTGGACTTCTTTTTTATGTCAGTATAGCCCCTCATACTCTCTGTTCGCATGGCTTAAGTTTGACCAACATGAAAATTTTTCACTGTCGACTAAATTACTAGATCCTTGCAAGCTCTTGCTTTTTAACTTGTAGGTTTTCCCTTCCAGCTCCAAGTTCCATTGCAGTGCCCCAAGTAGACCACATATTGTTGTCTCCCGAGATTAGCACCAAAGCAACATCAATCCTGGGAAGGACCACATGCCCTTTCGCTTTCAACAACTTTGCGTCAAAGCAATGCTAAACTATTATTTTACCTTGGCCAATTATTAGCTAGTTTATAATTGATGGGCAACGCATCAAATACCGATCAAAACTAGAAACTCCCAAACATCCCAACACACAACAAAACATGATCACATGCTTTACCGTTTAATAATTAAAATAAGCTTTAATGTACAGTGGCCTACCAATTCGACCAAGAAAGTTAATGGCCGATGGACTTGACGCCAAGGTCTATTAATTTAAAAAAAAAAATCCATAGCTTGTAAACAAAAAATAATCAATCTTCCTCAAAACCTGCTTGTCATCAAAGAGACAGACATATGCCAGGCTCGATTCTTTCAGTAGCACCCATGCTACGTACACATGGGATAACAGTGGGTTCCTTGGATTGCAGGTGCTTTGAACTATAAAAATCATGGAAATCTGATCAGATCTTCACCGTAATCCTGGAAAACTTCGGTTCTTTGACCTATAAATCATGGAAGAGTCTCCTTATATGCTCAACTGTTGCAGCCATTAGTGTGACAGGGCACCGTTTGTACTGTCATTTCAAAAGCAAAGCTTAGACCATCATCAGGATGCACAGCAAACGGTATTCCATCTCATGAAAGAAGAATTGCTTGCTTAAGAGTCTGATGACTTGCCTGTGACACATATTTAAATATGCAAGCATAGCAGAAAACAAAACCAGAAACAGAAACAACCGACGGATTAACCCGTTTTTGGGAGCACAGCGGGCACAATGACCTGTCTGGAGGCAATGGAATTCCATCTTTGGCAACCTGTGGTTAAGCAACCAAGCAAACAAAAAACATGATTGAGAAAGCACACTACATCTTCCAGGCTCTAATCTGGAAATCTTTTCAGAATCTATAGAATGCACTGGAATTTAGGAGACCAGTTGCCTAACTACAACAATAGATATTACACAGTTTGCAAAGATAACTTAATGGAGCTATCAGAATTCCTTCACATTCTTTGGTTTGCCAATGTGAATCAGAAATTTTGATTGGAAAAAACTCTTCTAGACCAGTCTACTTGGATATTGTTTTTCAGTTTAAACTAGAACAATGAAACAAGATTTTACGAGCACCAGATAAAGGTTTTTGATCAACAACAGCATATGACCGCACATGGTTCACATGTTCGAGGTTACAGGTCAGCTCAGGAAAAAATTGTCCCAAATGGTTCCCAATTTCTGGAACCAAAGTTGAACTGCTCAATGTTGGAACAAAACTGAACCAACCCAACAAAAATCCATGGGTTCCTAGAGTGCCAAAAAAATAAAAAAGAAAAATCAGCAAAAAAAATAAAATAAATCTACGCAAGAGGACTTTTTTATTGAGTAAATACACAGGAGATAACATATCTTACATTGTGCACGTAAAATTGTACATATAGATAGGTTCAGTTTGTCTTGGATCAGGTTACCTGACCCCCTGACTCAGAAAGGAACTGACACAATAAAGTGTTACTAAAAGAGAACTAAGACCAGCCAAAGTTACACATAAGTATATCTATATATGGGTGCATACATAGTCAACATATATCATACAAGTATACTAATATCACTAATACAGATCCATATCTGACACTTGTCAGATAATACAAGGATATGCATGTCGTGGATAAAACAATTGCAAAGCAAAGATTACCAGATCAGAAAGCAAAGAGGTTAAGAAAATGAGAAAAACAACAACAGCTAGAAACGTTGAACGTTCTGGGAAAAAGTTCAAGATTGACATACCTAAAAGATTCTTGCAATCGCTAAGATACCATGCAGTGTGAAAGACAAGCTCACCTTGGGGGAGGTGGAGGAGGGGGTGCGGGGTACACAGTTGGAGCCGACATTCTTTCTTCAGCAGATTGGTACCACCACTCCATCATCTGCATGAACAGGGAAGTTTTATGCAGCAGAATAAAAGAGTATGAAAAGGAAAAAAATTGAAGAAAAAAAGAATATGCATGACTAAAATTTCTAGTTAGATATTTAGAACAGGTATAAATATCCTGCAGCTTATTTGTTACTTTTAATATTAAGCAATAAAGCTAGAATAAAGTTCACCCATTAACCAACACTCAAATCCATAAAATCTTCAGAAAGACATGCATCAGATTATTTATTTATTTATTTATTTAGGGGAGGGGGGAAGGTCATTGATATCACACTCATAAACCATTGGGACCAAAGTTTCAGATAAGGGTGGTAATGAACTGCTGGGACTATATTGACATGTTCAACATCATGAACATGATAAGGTGACTAGATAAATATGGCAAAACCATCGTTCTAGCAGAACACCATGAAACAACTGCACGGAAGGAAATGATACAGAAGTAGCAGGTGCAGCATGGAGGCCAAAAAAAGAGCAAACAGAGGAAATAAAATAACACGAAAGAAATATTATCACTAAACCTGCACATCACATTTCAGATATGAAAAGGCATCTCATACAGAGGGCGTGTGATGATCCACTACAATTGCCAAGTTAAATGTGCTTCAAATCTTTGTTTTTTCAGTCAGCATCTTTCTGCATGCAATGTTGATATCAAATAATGAAAATATCTCCACATGGGATATGCATATACTAACAGCAGGAAAGAATCCACTTTATCTGAACATTGAAGATGATAAAAGTGGATATCATACAAAATCATTTTATGATAATGTAAGATAGCAAGTACTTTTTGCGGTAATGTAAAAAGGCAAATACCCCATGAGTACATTTGAATAAATAAGCAAAGATCAGGAATTAGTGGCAGTATCAAATCATTGAGCATGATGAAAATATGTGAAAATTCATAGAAAGCAGCCTGCTTCTGTAACAAACAATTTGCTTTCAGAGGTTGCTAGCCAACTACCATAATATTTTGAGTATTCTGCAAAAACAGCCACTAACATTTTCAGATTTGCAGAAATGACCATATTTATTTCTTTTCGCATTATAAGCCATTTTTCTTTTTTTTTCTTTGGGCCCCAAATTGCCCCTAGCCCCATACTATACAATGCATAGATATAAAAGGACCTGTGCACATATCATGCTAGGGATGTTTAAAAATTTGTTTGCACCTAAAATGACCAAGTTACATATTAAGTTATGGCCAGTAAAGAATGGGTTATCCAAGGAAGGTGCCGCCTCTCTGACCACCCAGAGGAATTGACCCATCATCATTTCCTAATAGTTGTTTTGCCAGTGCTATTTGGAGAAAGCTGATGACCACTCTGAACCTGTTGGGAAGCCAAAATCCCTACTTCAGCTTTGGACAGACAGAGAAGTTCCATAGCAGCTCACAAGAGGCTGGGATCAGGCAGGCTTAGCTCTATTTTGGTGTCTATGGAAAGAAAGGACGATTACAACCCTCTAAAATTGCTAAAGCAGGAAAAAGATGTGGATAAACATCGAGTGAATTAAGGTGCTCTCATGCAAAATACATTTAGAATTTCAAAAGCAGGTAAGGTCTACTCACCTTGAAAAAGAATACTGCAGCAATTAGACCCGTTTGTGCATAATCTAATGTTGTGTATATACAGCTAAGCAGAACTCTCTGAACTGCCTGTACAAATCAGACAAACCAGAAAACAAGCTTTGTAACTACACGGGAAAAGATTAGAGACAGTAATATCAATTTCAGAGACTAAGATGCATATAAATGATTACATTCAGATATTTGTGAAAAAAGAAATGATATACCTTCAACCATGGAGGGCCCCTTAGTCTTTCAAGTTCACGACTTCTGATCCTTGAAATTCTAGAAGAGGAATCCATCTACCTTGACATTTATTTAGAAAAGCTTGAGGTAATTAGGTGGCATAATGTTTCAATCTCAATAGAATGCATGCGTCCATACATCTGTCTCTCAAACACAAATACATATATACATATAGTGTGTGTGTGTGCACCCATGTGTGTGAGCGCATCCGTGACCAATGCCCTAGGCTCCTAGCATGTCATCAAGGTGACTGCATTCAAAAGAGATAAGTAACAATTGTGAAAGATTTCGCACCAGTTCTTGTCCTGTTGCACGGCATACATGAATCCCTAGCGCATGTAGACCTGGACTATAGAAGCCAGTAGCATCCAGCAGATACAGTAGTTGATAAGCAAATGACAATCCTGCAAAGAATAAAAAAAGCTACTTGAGAATAAAGAATCATTATGTAAATTTTAGTCAACAAACAGAGAAAGAGCCAAAATATCCAGTTCAATGACATCTTCTTTCTGGTTTTGACAGGAAGCTCAATATGGACACAGTTGCTTCTGAGAGCTAGGTACTGCATATTCAATTGGCGGCTACAAATAAGCATAAGAAAAATCTATTCATAATCATTCAGGAAAAGAACATACAATCCAGATGCACTTTGTCCATAGTATTACTATAGAAAAACAGTTGATAATTTGTCTATTACTACTACCACTGGCCCTTCACTAGGAAAAGCAAGACCATGAAGGTTCACTAAGCCAAATAAAAGAAAATTCTAATAGCATCAGAACAGATCCAAGCCAACATAACAGCCTTTGTTATTTTCCAGCAAGCTTCTAAAATCATCAGATCAAAACAAACTTTTCTCTTGACTTCCGCAATATACATAGAAAACTCCAAATCGTATTGAGCATAGTTACAACAGCAAAAAGTCAAACTGTGCATGCCAAAAGCATATATCAGACCAAAAAATATTGCTTTATATGTAATTTTTGTTGTAAACAACACTCAACTCCATATTGAGAACTCCTACAATTCACCACCAAATTCTTTTCTGCATCAATCTTTTTGAAGGAGATCAATTTCTTTGTTTTGATTTCTCTAAGGGTCTTAAAGATAATGAAGTACAAAGCAAGCAGTAAAATCTCATTCCTGTCAATAATCCCTCTTAAAGATAGACAAATAGATAATGAAGTACAAAGGAAGCAGTAAAAACTCATTTCTCCCAATAATTTCTTGCATCAACCAAACAAAACGAATATGTAAAATTCAATCAGTACTGATAATCTGAATTAATATTAAGAATCTAATTGTATCTGATTTAATTATGACTTACAAGCCATGAATTCTCTGGTTGCAAAACCGTTACTAAATGGAACAAACTCATACTGGATGTCCGAATCATTCTCAGGTGCCCAGAAAACTTATTAAATAAATTAATTTTTAAAAAAAGACAAAGAAATGGCATTAAAAAGGAAACAGACCCCATGAACCTCAAATTAGTTCACTTTTAGAATTTGTGATTACATAAGAAAAAGTGAAAAATAAATCGACAAAATTAAACACAAGAAATAAAAATATACAAAATGGGACTTCGAAGTTCAAAGAACTAATTTAACCAAGCAAAGTACAAAATAACAAATTTCCAAGACCCAAACTTTGACAAAGGGATCTCAAGATGACTGTTTTCTCCTGTTTGTACAAATGTAAAATCCAGCAGAAATCTTAATACAGAATTGGTATTTAACAACTCTTCTTAATCTAAGTTAACACAAAAATCCTGACTAAATGATCTACCAAGCAAGCAATATAGAGTAATAATTGTGCACAACATGAACACTTAGCTTGTTAAATATGGTTGCATGATTCTAATTGAAATTCTTCAAACTGGAAGATAATTTTGCCCAAGACATGCATATTGACTAGCGGGTGAACACTCACACCTAGCTAATCTAAATCAACATCCATAGTGGGTTTCAGGCAAGAATCAAATGTAGTTTAAACAGGTGAGTCACATGATCAAAGGTTCATAAGGTACAGATAAATTTGAATTGGAAAAATATAAACAATTTTTTAGAAGATATCACCATAAGCTCAAAGCAAATTACCTACCCTCATTGCTCGCATGAATCCAAGGGTAGCAAGCAGCTATAATCGCCATAATTCTTTTTTTTATGTGTGTCATGCTTGATCCTTCGACATTCAAAGTTTCAACTTGTGAACGAGAGCTCTCTCCTTGATCTAGGAGAAAGTCTGTGTCATCAAATCTTGCACCATCATTTCCCCAAAGACTCGCTTGAAGCCTTGCTTCCCTTTCTTTGTTGTAAATAGAATGAAGCTTTGACTTTATATAAGGCAAAATAACCTGCACCAATTTAATCAAATGACAGTATGACACACCGAAGATCGTGTGCAAGTTCACTAATGCTCAAAAGCTAGAAGCTTATTCCCCTACCATCTATAACCCAAACAGACAGAAAGTTAAATAAGACAACTAAGAACTTCAAAAAACTAGACTGAATTATAATTAATCATTGCATAATTTTTCAGCAATTTATATATAAGAATGTGATTTAAACAGCAGAATATAGAAACGGCAAGGAAAGTTTGGAGAGGAGGTTAAATGAGTCTTGTGTTACTTGTATACAATTCAACTATGCCCAAACCTGAGGTCTCAGATTTGGGTCTAAATGAACACAGAGAGTTACCAGGTCAGGTTCAGATACCATAACAGGACCCAAAACATTATCAGGTCAAGCATCACCTATACATTAATGCATAGCTGAAGAGCTAATTAAGCACACACATACACACAGGAGGGAAAGAGGGGGCTTTACACCCATTACCAGATTCAACGACAGGGTTTGCAGAATTGAAGTCTAAATTGTTGAAAAGATATACAAGGAAAGTCTAAATTGTTGATGGGATAAACATGGTCTAAAATGCCCATAGGCAAAAAGGAATATATTTTGGAGACCCTTTAGTGTGCATCAAGTAGTTTTAATGGCCTGACAAGACACTTTAATTTTAGGGCTACTAGATGCATAAGGGTCTTCAGTTTATAGGTAATTTAGGCATTGTGCATCATGTCCAATAGTTTCATTTTTTTTTATTTATTGTTTTGCAATCTCCATCAGTGAATTTGGCAATGGATATAAAATCCTCTCTTTCCATCCTATGTGTATCATAGCCATCTCATTAGGGTGTAGTGCAGGCGTGCACGTGCACACACACATTCTCCGCTTCCTGCTTAACCCGATATCAACTAGATTAATCAATTAACTGTTGTTACTCCACTAATTTAACATTCTATCAGCACACTGATCTACATAATACTTCATAAATGTAACTTTAATGTATCCTATAATCAAGGTTCACAATCTCAGTACCCTCCATGCTAGTACCTTCTTGATACAGTGTTGGAATGGTTCAGTACAGCACCAAAACAATGCAGTATGCCCGGTATGCACCAGTATGAGGCAGTACAGCATACCTTGCTTATTATTTAATGTTCAAACAAAAGTAATTACAGCTTCTAAAAACATGATATTTGTTCTGCAAAATTGACAAAGTAAAATATATCTTCTTTTCTGAGTAAAATATAGGACTAGAGATTGAAATATTAAAACAAAACAAACATTTAGTCTGGCCACTGTTAATGGGACAACAGCAAGGATATCAACATAAGGAAGTGTATGAAGAAATTATCAACAACTGCAGTTGAGTAGCTGAAGAATTTGATACCAGAAATGCAACCGAGATAACTTTTTGGTGTTTCCCTAATCCTGAGTGATGGATTTTATCATTTGCTTCCATATTAGAAGAATGCTTTTTGTGGATAATTTTCGCTGCTCTCCTTCGCAGACCATACAAGGACTCTGAAAAAGAAGCATCTGAAACAGAACGTATAGAAAATACATGTTACCCAATAGAAGACTTGACAATCTTTCAGTTCAAAATCTACAAATTTAGTTCCTACATAATGAAACTGCCCAATTAATAAAACCAAACATATCCCTGCAGAACATCAAAAATACACCTCCATCCATGCTAAAGCTGTTTTTTGATGCAAAATGATAACATGAACCATTCAACCAAATTTAGAAGCTTTCAGTCTACAGGAAGAATTGAAAAGTTACCAGTGTATGTCACAGCTTAAAAATGTAAACTGTTACAGATAAATTAAGCAAGCGCATTATAAAACAAACATTAAGGATTGATAACAACAGAATTCCAGAACAGTGACATGGAATAATTTCATGTTCCCTTATTTTTCAAAAATGGTTCACCTCAACTGGCTATAAATTGAATATATGGATACACATTGTACATAATGCTTGATATATCTTTAAAAGGAAAGAACATGTTGATTTTTCTGGTTTCTTTCACAGCTTCAATTTCTATTTCATGAATGCTCTCTCTCGGTTTTTCCATTTTTCCTTAATTCATTTATAACAGTATAACAATCCATAATACAACATTGCCTACGGCTAGGGAACTAGAACCTGTGATTCGTAAACTGTGACTTTCAAGCACCATCATCAACAAGGCAAAGAATTCGTCATCATAATCTAACACCTTGTGAAGGAATGGTCTTCTTAAGGCAAATACCTGCAACCATAACAGAGAATGTTAATTAGAATTGTCTTCTATAGGTACTGAAAGCAGCATTTTAAAAAAATGACAAAGGACCACAATCCAAAACACATGAAGTTTCATTAATAATTCATCTTGCAAAAACAGAACTTCAGAATAGCAACCTAAGGATGTAGGGGGTAAAAAAAAAAAAAAAGACAAACACATCATCAGCTGTAACAGAAGACTTGTCACAACCCAGGAAGCATCACTTTACACTGACAGCTAACTAATCTATTGTCAAAATTTGTCAATTTTGGCATTAGGATAGCTTGTAAGGATGTGCTATCCACTAAATTTTGTACCTATTATCTCTAAACCAGTGATTATGAATATCTGCAACATAATCTCTCTGATTACCATTGGGGCCAAACTTTATAGAATCATATAGTGCTGACAGAATCAACCCTGCTAAAATGTTTTATGGCACAGAAAGAAGTATCATATACCTGATCCAACCCTAGCACAAGGGATACTCTGTAATAGAATCCTAACTAATGGACCTTACAATGAAAAAAGTTAAAAGAATTTGGACAGTTGATATCAAGACATGCAGAATAGGAAGGAGAAGGAAAATTAAGTTTAAATGGGTGATTAAACAAGTAAATCCTAGAGTAAGGCGGCTGGTGACTAATATTTAAACAGAATGAAACATGAATGTTGTGCAATTAATGAGAAATACAGAGGGAATAAATATTTCAACCAATGAATTATCTTGGATTGGTAACACATTGACAGACCTCATGAAGGGGCAAATCTTGAGTTTCCTAGAATTTTCTAGCATAGCTGACACCTCCTTAAGCTTAAACTACATGAGATGATGAGTTTAGGTTAGAGTTCACCACATGAAAACTTAGGAAAACGGTATGCTTTGGACATTAACCAGCAGAAACAAAATGAAGTAGGCATCACCAACTTAAGCTGCTGTAGACATTGCCTGCTCAATCATGAATCATCAAAATAGTCTATGATAACAAAGGGGGGAAAGATATATAGAACTAAAGTCTATACAACAAAGTAGACATTATACAGGCAGGATAATTGATTCCTTTTAGCAGTGGTGTCAAAACACAAAATGGAAGAAACTCAACCTCTCCTGACCAACAGAGTCAGCCCACACCAGTGATAGAAAGTTAAGACTCTACTTCTATATTTGGTTAACTAAACCTAACCAAAATACAGTCTGAAAACTCAAATATACTCAAGTTGGACTTGGAAATATAAGATAACATAACCATAAAGGCGTAAATAATAATAATAATAATAATAATAATAATAATAATAATAATAATCTAAAACAACAAAATGCAAAGAGCTGACCTCATATTGACTGCCTGATATCTGTCCCCCAAACTTTTTTCCGAACACAACAAGTGAACTAATAATGTAGTCAGGCCCTTTGCCCAGGTTGATCATGTAAGTATGTCTTTAATCTTATATTGGTAGGTCCCTTCAAACTTGAGTTTTCTGATGTCTAACATCACTATCACCACCTGATTGACTTATTGTGATTCTTGTCAAATTGATTTGTAAGAAAAACCATTCTTCGAACTGTAAGAAAAACCATCTTAGTAGGCCCATGACATCGAACAACACAACACTACTATCTAAGCAACTTCAGCCATGGTATTAAAAACACAAAAAGAAAGGATGGCTCTACATCCTCTTGAATCCTCTGTGTTTATGTCCTATATCAACCCAAGACCCAATCCAAAAAGCAAAGCCAAAAGATATCATTTAGATCCATAAGCCCTTTACAAGTATCCAAAATATCTAATGCACTATCAATGTGGGACCAAATATATGCCAGCACAGGCTCTCACATACTTCTTCCATTTGAAGCTCCAACGTCCTTACCAAGATACAAATTAAAGTCCAATCAAATCCGATCACATATATCACAACCAGCCCCTAGTCGATCTCAATGAGTCCATTTACATTGTCCCTAGTCCACATAGGCCATGGGTTAAGACTACTTAAATATTATTTATAATGATCCAAAATCTCAATAAAACAGAAAAGTTGAAAGGTATCATTTCAGTTTCTTGATTCTGTCTAAACACTCAAGCTCTACTTGGTGTACAATCGATGTGGCACTAAACGCACATCAGCATGAGAGCGATGTGGCGCTAAACACACATCAGCATGAGCCCTCACATATGTACCTTATAAAACTTTATTATTAACATAAATTTCTACAAGGGCAACTGCTTCATGCTAAGAAGGGTTGATCTTCACTGTTCATCTTCCATCACCTAGCAGCACCATTGGATGACTACTTTGATATCTTTTTCTTAATTAAGATTTCATAATCCTTTCAACATGATTGCTTTCTCCACGTTGATCCTTTTTCTCGCCACATTGTCAAAATGATTAAACAATAGTTAAATTTCATTTCTTCAAAGTGTAAAATGTTTTATTTGCTTATGCAAACTGCAAAATAGCACACGAAAAAAAATACACGACATAACAATATATTTTCTGCTGAAAACAATAGCTATTGATCATGAACTAAAAAAAATGACCTAATCTAATTTAAATCCATTTTAATTAATTCGGATCATGGAAGTCTGTTTTAAATCAACGGGACAGGAAAGATGACGAGAATGGCAACACTGGTAATGATGAATTTAATTATCTAAGATAGACAAATTTATAACGGATCAGCACATCACTAGGTGCCCCTTCCTAAAAGAAACAATCAAGCCAGGACCATATATCAAAGAATCACCACCGGCTATACCATATGCTATGATAGGATTTACAAGTGAAAAATTTCCTCCTTTCGGTACTTCCAGTTGAAACACCGCCAAAGAAGATCAACAAGGAAACAGGGCAGTCGAGAGAAGCCCAAGAAGTCCAAATTGATCGAGAGAAACGGAATGATATTCACGAAAACCTAGCTTCAATTAGAACACAGAAAAGAGGAGAACAGGAGTCGAAGAAAAGGAGAGGGAATTACTCCGAGGGAGTAGGTGAGGGCGGCCCTGAGGCTGGCGGGGAGCTGCTGCGCGGCCGCCATCTCGAAGAAGGTCGGCCGCGTCCCCTGCCCTCCCACCTGGAACAACATCTCCTCCTCCTCGTCGATCAATATTAGGGTTAGGGTTTCGCTTGCTTCTTCAAATTCCAGAGAGAGATGATGGAACTGCGCTTGATCTTAGCCAAAAGGCCGAGGCCCGAGAAAGTTATGAGACGATGGAAGCGATAGGACTAATTTCTCCGGTTTTTTTTTTTTTTTTTTGCCGTGGAATCTTCAGTGCGAAGGTACGACGATGTGGCCGTCGTTTCTTTTACTTTTTTTTTTTATTTTTTTCGCTAAGTAATTGGGACGTTATTACACCGGTCCGAGTCGTGGAATTCCGTAGGCAAAAAACGAAAAAACCAAAGTTTAGAATATAATTTTGATCCTCTGGCTTTTACTCAAAATTTATTTTAATATTTAAACTTTTAATAATTAGAATTTATTTTTTTTATATTATTAAAATATTATATTTTAATATATATATATAATTGATTAATATTAATATTGTTGCCGCTGAAATCTGTCCTTCGGCTCGGGCGCGATCGGGCTGCAGCGTGGGCTCCCTCCTAGGCGGACCTGCAAGACAGTCCTCATGTGAGAGGCGTTGGGGGTGGCCCTCTGCGGAAGACCCTCCGACGCCCAAGTCAGTGGAGACCAGCAATCAACAAATATGGGGAGAAGGATCTCCCAGGAAGAGTTCCTCCGAGCTCTCGTGGGAGCTTTCATGGCGGAGTATCAGAACTATAAATGAAAAATGGGCGTAGAATAGCCGTACCTAAGAGGCTTGAGGGTTGTAGTATTTATAGGCGGTCACCTGACATTTTGGACGTGCTCTGGATGAGGTCTGAAAGTTGTTGGGATTCGAAACGGATTCGAATCAGGTTGTTACAGGGCCGGTAGGATCCATATCTGGTTAGTTAGAGAATCGACGGCTGGGAGGTGGGGAGAGCTGGCCGATGGATCGAGACTCAATGGTCGTGTGGTCCTTAGGCCACTATTGTAGGTCCTAGGCCACGTCTTGGCATGATTCCTTGTTTGGAATCTTATTCTGTTACAGTGAATTTGAACTCTCCCGCCAGATTCCGCAGAGGTCTGAAGTAGCTCGGATCGAATGGCCGAGGAATGGTCTGGCCTTGACGGCAGTGGCATAAGAATAGCTCGGGTTACCAAGGCATAAGGTTGGCCGAACCTGTCGAAGTACAATGTGGTTGGCCGAGTCGGACTTCTGTGAAGCATGGAGTCAAGAACTCTTTGTCTCGGCTTTATGACGCCATCTTTCTTTACGCAAAAGTGTCGGTAACGTTGCAGCCATAAATGCAAAGAGATAAGGCATTAAATGCCTTAAAGCAGGTAAATGCACATGGCCTTTATGAGGCCATAATTGCGTTGGTGCGAAGGTCATAGCGCGGTTGCGGAAACCGAGCTAGAGTGCCAAGGTATGTTGGCCGAAGCATATTTACCGAGGCATGTTTGCTGAAGTATATTTGCCGAGACATGTTGACCTAAATATTTGCCGAACTATATTGGCCGAACTATATTTGCCGAGGCATGTTAGGCCGAAGTATATTTGTCGAGGCATGTTAGCCGAACTATATTTGCCGAGGCATGTTAGCCGAATTATATTTGCCGAGGCATATTGGCCGAACTATACTTTCTCTTCTCTTTTTATTCCATTAAATGCTGGCTAAGTCATTATGACCGTTTCTGCACCATTAAATGCTCCAGCCTATTGATTTGACTTCCGGATATTAATGAGGGGCCCTTGGGAGAACCCACGCACGTGAAGTGGCCCTTTTTTCTCTCTTGTTCTCTTCCTTCATTATGAGGAGACTCTTGTTGCTAGAATGTCGCGCTAACAGGCCAGCTGGCAAGCAGGGCATTTGGACTGGGCGCGACCCAATCGCCGATGTGAGCGATCAACAATGCGATGACGATTTTACCCCTCATCACATGCCCCCCACTCCCTAGTCCGAAGTGTAATTTCGGATATAGGGAGTAGAATTCTGGAGCAATCTTATTTAGGGGACGTGTCATTCGATCCTCTGTAGAGGAAGTGTTTATCTTTGTGTAGGTTAGAGAAAGGCCTGGGCGGCCCTCTTGCTGAAGTAAAATAAGGTGCTTTAGTTGCACTAGAGTGTCCGAGAAATTATCCGGCTGGGACGAAGCTTTAGTGTTGTATCACTCGGATTGGCCGAGGCTGCAGAAATATATCACTCAGTCTTCGGCCGAGGCTTTTGATAATAAGAGATGCACTTCGGCTCTGGCCGGGGCTTTTGAAGATCAGTAAGAAATTCCCTCCAGCTTTAGCCGAGGGTTTCGACATGTCACTCGGTCTTGGCTGAGGTTTCTGTTAATAGGTGATGCCCTTCGGCTCTGGCCGAGGCTTTTGATGATAAGAGATGCACTCCGGCTCTGATCGGGGCTTTTGGTAATGAGAGATGCACTCCGGCTCTGGCCGGGGCTTCCGATAATGAGAGATGCACTCCGGCTCTGGCCGGGGCTTATGCACTTCGGCTCTAGCCGGGGCTTCCAATAATGAGAGATGCACTCCGGCTCTTGCCGGGGCTTTCGATAATAAGAGATGCACTCCGGCTCTGGCCGGGGCTTCCGATAATGAGAGATGCACTCCGGCTCTGGCCGGGGCTTACGCACTTCGGCTCTGGCCGGGGCTTCCAATAATGAGAGATGCACTCCGGCTCTGGCCGGGGCTTTCGGTAATAAGAGATGCACTCCGGCTCTGGTCGGGGCTTCCGATAATGAGAGATGCACTTCGGCTCTGGCCAGGGCTTTCGGTAATAAGAGATGCACTCCGGCTCTAGCCGGGGCTTCCGATAATGAGAGATGCACTCCGGCTCTGGCCGAGGCTTACACACTTCGGCTCTGGCCGGGGCTTCCAATAATGAGAGATGCACTCCGGCTCTGGCCGGGGCTTTCGGTAATAAGAGATGCACTCCAGCTCTGGCCGGGGCTTTCGATAATGAGAGATGCACTCCGGCTCTGGCCGGGGCTTTCGGTAATAAGAGATGCACTCCGGCTCTGGCCGGGGCTTTCACTCCGGCTAATAAGAGATGCACTCCGGCTCTGGCCGGGGCTTTTTATGACCTGCTTCTCATTGTGACTTTCAAGGAGAGTTATAAAAATTTCGCAGGCCTTAAAAACTGAACTTAATTCAATGAATAAAAATGGGTCTAGAAAGAGCGTACTTTTATGGATGACTTTAATACTCGGTTGTTGCCGAGCCTTCAGAAATATATCACTCGGTCTTTGGCCGATGCTCTGGAAATTTATTACTCGGTTGTTGCCGAGCCTTTAGAAATATATTACTCGGTTGTTGCCGAGCCTTCTCAAGATGCTACTCGGTTGTAACCGAGGCTTCCAAATATTAATTGCTGCTTGGTTGTAACCGAGGCTTCAAATAATAAATTACTCGGTGATGCCAAGCCTTCCAAAATGCTACTCGGTTGTAACCGAGGCTTTCAAATAATAAAATACTCGGTGTTGCCGAGCCTTCCAAGATGCTACTCGTTGTAACTGAGGCTTCAAATATTAATTGCCACTCGGTTGTGACCGAGGCTTCAAATAATAAATTACTCGGTGTTGCCGAGCCTTCCAAGGTGCTACTCGGTTGTAACTGAGGCTTCCAAATAAATTACTCGGTGTTGCCGAGCCTTCAAAGATGCTACTCGGTTGTAACCGAGGCTTTCAAATAATAAAATACTCGGTGTTGCCGAGCCTTCCAAGATGCTACTCGGTTGTAACCGAGGCTTCAAATATTAATTGCCACTCGGTTGTGACCGAGGCTTCAAATAATAAATTACTCGGTGTTGCCGAGCCTTCCAAGGTGCTACTCGGTTGTAACCGAGGCTTCAAATAATAAAATACTCGGTGTTGCCGAGCCTTCCAAGATGCTACTCGATTGTAACCGAGGCTTTCAAATAATAAAATACTCGGTGTTGCCGAGCCTTCCAAAATGCTACTCGGTTGTAACCGAGGCTTCAAATATTAATTGACACTCGGTTGTGACCGAGGCTTCAAATAATAAATTACTCGGTGTTGCCGAGCCTTCCAAGGTGCTACTCGGTTGTAACCGAGGCTTCCAAATAAATTACTCGGCGTTGCCGAGCCTTCAAGATTATATTTTACTTGGCGCTGCCAAGGTTCGAAGACCGTTACTCGGTTGTAGCCGAGCCTTCAAGATTATATTTTACTTGGCGCTGCCAAGGTTCGGAGAATTGGTTGCTCGGCCCAGCCGAGGTTCGGAGAATTTTTACTTGGCCCTGCCAAGGTTCGGAGAATTTGTTGCTTGGCCCAGCCGAGGTTCGGAGATTTTTACTTGGCCCTGCCAAGGTTCGGAGATTTTGTTGCTAGGCCCGGCCGAGGATTTATACGACCTGCTTCTTATTGCATCTTTCAAGGAGAGTTATAAGAATTTCGCAGGCCTTTAAAAACAGAATTTAATTCAATGAATAAAAATGGATCTAGAACGAGCATACTTTTATGGATGACTTTAATACTCGGTTGTTGCCGAGCCTTCAGAAATATATCACTCGGTCTTTGGCCGATGCTCTGGAAATTTATTACTCGGTTGTTGCCGAGCCTTTAGAAATATATTACTCGGTTGTTGCCGAGCCTTCTCAAGATGCTACTCGGTTGTAACCGAGGCTTCCAAATATTAATTGCTGCTTGGTTGTAACCGAGGCTTCAAATAATAAATTACTCGGTGATGCCAAGCCTTCCAAAATGCTACTCGGTTGTAACCGAGGCTTCCAAATAAATTACTTGGTGTTTCCGAGCCTTCAAAGATGCTACTCGGTTGTAACCGAGGCTTCCAAATAAATTACTCGGCGTTGCCGAGCCTTCAAGATTATATTTTCTTGGCGCTGCCAAGGTTCGAAGACCGTTACTCGATTGTTGCCGAGCCTTCAAGATTATATTTTACTTGGCGCTGCCAAGGTTCGGAGAATTGGTTGCTCGGCCCAGCCGAGGTTCGAAGAATTTTTACTTGGCCCTGCCAAGGTTCGGAGAATTTGTTGCTCGGCCCAGCCGAGGTTCGGAGATTTTTACTTGGCCCTGCCAAGGTTCGGAGATTTTGTTGCTCGGCTCGGCCGAGGTTCGGAGATTTTTACTTGGCCCTGCCAAGGTTCGGAGATTTCCTGTGCAAATAGGCAACTCGGTCATGTCAAGGATTGGTGAGCAGCACCTGTTTCTTTTCGCAATCTTTGGCAACATAATGTGTGATGATTCACGTTGCAAATTACGAAAACACGTGCCGACAGGAAGGTATAATAAGGCATATTAAAATGGACTTATAGAGGACATACCCTATTGATAATACTTACGGAGATTGTCCGAGTTCCACGTCCGGGGGATAGACTTTCCGTTTAGATCTTGCAGCTTGTAGGTTCCCGGTCCAATGGTCTTCGCTACTTGGTACGGGCCTTCCCAGTTTGGCGCCAGCTTTCCTTGCTCCAGCGGTTTGGAGATAGATGCTTTTCCGGAGAACAAGGTCGCCGGGCAAGAAAGATCTCCCTTTGACTCTGGAGGCATGATAGCATCCGCGGATAGGGGGGTCCTATCTCCACGGGGATGACAGCTTCTACGCCGAAGGCCATCCGGAACGGGTCTCGCCTGTGGGAACTCTCTGTGTGGTGCGGTAGATCCACTAGCCGAGGTTGAAGCTGGACGTTGGACTTCTATGAAGCATGGAGTCAAGAACTCCTTGTCTTGGCTTTATGACGCCATCCTTCCTCACGCAAAAGGTGCCTAAGGGGCAACGCGGCAGCCATAAATGCCTTAATGATGGAAGGAGATAAGGCATTAAATGCCTTAAAGCAGGTAGATGCACATGGCCTTTATGAGGCCATAAATGCCTTGGTGCGCATAGCGCGGCTATGGAAGCCGATCTGTTGTACCAAGGCAGGGAGAAGGCGGAGACG
The DNA here is from genome assembly GCA_900491605.1 of Calamus simplicifolius. NCBI lineage: Eukaryota > Viridiplantae > Streptophyta > Magnoliopsida > Arecales > Arecaceae > Calamus > Calamus simplicifolius. The sequence goes on from UESW01004275.1 coordinate 937,289, forward strand.
GCATCGAGTCATGGCGAGAGGACACCGGAGAGATGGATCGGGCCCACCGAGATCTGGGGAGATCCTTGTCGCAGCCCCTTGCGGGACTGGTCTGGCCTCCTTAGGTTGATATGGGGGGTCCGCAACTCCATGCGGACCAGAAAAAGTGGCTGGAGAAAGAGGAGCTGCGGCCTCTTCGAGGAGGCATGGAGCAGGGGTAGCTATAACTGGATGGGGAGCTGTATGGCGCTCCTGAACTAGACGGGTCAGGGCCTGGACCTGCTGGACCAGTGTGGCGAACGGGTCCTGGTCACTGGGACAGCTGGTGGCGATGGAGTCTCAGCTGGTGGCGGCGGCAGTGCCACGATACTCATTGGATCGGGTCTCTGGGAGGCGACCCGGTCCTGGGCTTCAGAAGTTACCCTTCTCCGATTAGCCATTGGAGAGGTTCTCTTCCAGATCGAGATCCTTGTCTCCTTTTTTCAAGTTTAACGGGACTTGAGGCCCTTCCTCTAGCGCCAATCTGTTGCCGCTGAAATCTGTCCTCCGGCTCGGGCACGATTGGGCTGCAGCGTGGGCTCCCTCCTAGGCGGACCTGCAAGACAGTCCTCATGCGAGAGGCGTTGGGGGTGGCCCTCTGCGGAAGACCCTCCGACGCCCAAGTCAGTGGAGACCAGCAATCAACAAATATGGGGAGAAGGATCTCCCAAGAAGAGTTCCTCCGAGCTCTCATGGGAGCTTTCATGGCGGAGTATCAGAACTATGAATGAAAAATGGGCGTAGAATAGCCGTACCTGAGAGGCTTGATGGTGGTAGTATTTATAGGCGGTCACCTGACATTTTGGATGTGCTCTGGATGAGGTCTGAAAGTTGTTGGAATTCGAAATGGATTTGAATCAGGTTGTTACAGGGCCGGTAGGATCCATATCTGGTTAGTTAGAGGATCGACGGCTTGGAGGTGGGGAGAGCTGGCCGATGGATCGAGACTCAATGGCCGTGTGGTCCCTAGGCCACTATTGTAGGTCCTAGGCCACGTCTTGGCATGATTCCTTGTTTGGAATCTTATTCTGTTACAGTGAATTTGAACTCTCCCGCCAGATTCCGTAGAGGTCTGAAGTAGCTCGATCGAATGGCCGAGGAATGGTCTGGCCTTGACGGCAGTGGCATAAGAATAGCTCGGGTTACCGAGGCATAAGGTTGGCCGAACCTGCCGAAGTACAATGTAGTTGGCCGAGTCGGACTTCTGTGAAGCATGGAGTCAAGAACTCTTTGTCTCGGCTTTATGACGCCATCCTTCTTTACGCAAAAAGTGTCGGGCAACGTTGCAGCCATAAATGCAAGGAGATAAGGCATTAAATGCCTTAAACCAGGTAAATGCACATGGCCTTTATGAGGCCATAATTGCGTTGGTGCGAAGGTCATAGCGCCGTTGCGGAAACCGAGCTAGAGTGCCAAGGTATGTTGGCCGAAACATATTTACCGAGGCATGTTTGCCGAAGTATATTTGCCGAGGCATGTTGACCTAAATATATTTACCGAACTATATTGGCCGAACTATATTTGCCGAGGCATGTTAGGCCGAAGTATATTTGTCGAGGCATGTTAGCCGAACTATATTTGTCGAGGCATGTTAGCCGAATTATATTTGCCGAGGCATATTGGCCGAACTATACTTTCTCTTCTCTTTTTATTCCATTAAATGCTGGCTAAGTCATTATGATCGTTTCTGCACCATTAAATGCTCCAGCCTATTGATTTGACTTCCGGATATTAATGAGGGGGCCCTTGGGAGAACCACGTGAAGTGGCCCTTTTTTCTTTCTTGTTCTCTTCCTTCATTATGAGGAGACTCTTGTTGCTAGAATGTCGCGCCAACAGGCCAACTGGCAAGCAGGGCATTTGGACTGGGCGCGACCTAATTGCCAATGTGAGCGGTCAACAATGCGATGATGATTTTACCCTCATCAAATATAATAATTGATAAGTCATCCTGCCAATAGATTCCATCTTTTGTCGAGAGATGCATCAGTTATTTCTTCGGACAAATGAAATATTAAGGACAAGGTTAAAATCATAAAAAACCTTAGAAACAAAATAAATGTCATGAGTTGGATGATGTGATGTTAGCGATAAAAAGATTCAATTTTTTTGGACTCCTCGATCCTTTTTACTATATGGTGCGTAAATTGATATTTTCTGTGCTGTTCGTAGTCTGGGTGCACGTAGTCTTATTATTGAAAGGGATTCTATTACTATTATCCACTGATTCCATCAGAATTTCAGCAATCACTTGCCCACCATCTTCTTAATTTGCAATATTCGATCTATACTTCAGAGAATTTCTAGCGCCCAGATTCAGCATATCTATAGGCTAGAATGATCTACCACTCTTCTTGAAGATGAAAACAAGATGACTCTTGCTCCTTGTTCTTTCTCAAATATAATATATTAAATTAATTTATTCTAAATTAATATATATATATATATATATATATATATATATATATATATATATATATATATATATATATATATGCCAATACCAAATTATGCCCTTGCTAGTCTTCACATAAACTTACTCTTGCATCAATTATGTTGTTTTTGTGGAGAGAGAGAGAGAGAGAGAGAGAGTCAATCGCCATCCGATTGACAAGGTATCTCATAAAATAGCGCCTGCAATATTTGTTCAAATTAATTGATGAACGGTAACTCTTCCACCAAACTTGTTTCTAAGAGATTATAAACAAAAGAACAGTAACAGCATTCTAGATTAAAAGATATGTAGTAATTGATACGACTTATCATCTGGATGGTGTTATAACCTTTTATGCTCCGATCTTTGGCTTCGGCCTCCAGCGATAGAATCTTGGCTCCGGCCTCAGCTCCGGCCTCCGACCTTTAGCTTCGGCCTCCAGCGACAGCTCCGGCCTCTGGCTCCGGCCTTTGGCTCCGCCGGCCTTCAGTAACGGTTCTAGCCTTTGGCTCCGGCCTCCAGCGACGGCCTCCGACCTTTGGCTCCGGCCTTTGGCTCCGGCCTCCAGCAACGGCTCCGGCCTTTAGCTCCGGCCTCCAATAACGACTCTGGCCTTTGGCTCCGGCCTCCAACAACGGCTCCGACTCCGGCCTCCAGCGATGGCTCCGGCCTCCATCGATGGCTCCAGCCTTTGGCTCCGGCCTCCAGCAATGGCTCCGGCTCCGGCCTCCAGCGACGGCTCCGACCTTTGGCTCCGGCCTCCAGTAACGGCTCCGACCTCCAGCGATGGCTTCGGCCTTTGGCTCCGGCCCTAACTTGGTGCCTTTCCTGCATACACTATGACCCACCTCAGGTAACAGATCCCGAGATTCAAGATCTGTTACCGTATACCTCACTCACCGAAATCATGGGCAAGTGCTAGCACGCTCGGCAGTTATCGCCACAAGTGGCCCTCATCCAGCAACGACTTAACCACTTGCCGTTCGAAGGAGCTTATCCTAACGAGAAGATTCGATGGTTTGAAGGAGGACGAAAAGAAAGTAACCTCCCAGACATGTATAAAAGGACCCCGAGCTCAACAGAAAAGGGGATCTCTCTCTACTACATTACTGAGCGACAAGTTTACTAATTTGAGCGTCGGAGGGTCCTCGCCAGGGATACCGGCCCGGGGACTTCTTGCAGGTTTCCGAAGGAGGAAGACGACCTCTCCAATAGATCTCAGCACGCCCGGTGCTCATTATCAGTGATTTGTCCGCATCAGATTGGCGCGCCAGGAAGGGGGATCGCACGCGGGGAAGGCGAAAGTTCTCCCTGTGACCCCACCGATTCTGCAAGAAAGACGATGGTGACAACACGAGCACAGGAGGCTTCCACCAGCCAGGCCGCGGAGCGCATTCCGCGGGCTGAGCAATCGAAGGCCAACCTCCGTGTTCTGCCCCCTGCACAGATGAGACAGCCTGACCGGCTTGAGGTTTTGGCTCACCAGGTCCAGGACCTGATGACAATGGTACGGGGACTGCAGGAACACTGCTTTGCCGCTGCACCTCAACCCCTTCCGCCTGGTGAAGGGGTGCGGGGGACAATTCAATCTCATCAAGGCGGGACCCTACCTGAGGTCTCCCGTCACTCACCTCCTGAGCCTCGTCGCCGAGAGGCCTCAAAGCGACGGCGGTCCCCCTCCCATCATTCTGGTCGTTCCCACCAACGGCCGGACGAGAGAGAATCTAGACGGATGCGCTCCTTACGCCGGCGATCTTCTTCGGCTTCCTCTTCTGACTCATCTAAAGACGGCGCCCTCAGGAAGACTACCCGTCGGGCCGAGCAACGGCTCGATGAGTATCATCAACAGTTGGAGGAGCTTAGCCGCTGGATCGCTGACCCTCACGGGATGGATTATGAGCACCGCCCCCTGCTTTTCTGGCGCATCATGGAGGAACCGGTCCCGCCCCGTTTCCGTCTCCCCCAGCTGGATCCGTACGATAGCATGATGGACCCACTGGACCACCTGGAGAGCTACAAGGTCCTCATGCAGGTCCAGGGAGCGACAGACTCCCTTCTATGTGTCGACTTTCCGGCCACCCTTCGCAAGGCGGCACGTGCATGGTATTCTCGGCTGCCACCACGCAGCATTAATTCATTCCGACAGCTCGAGCGATCTTTCCTGGCCCACTTTGATGCATGCCGAAAGATCCCACGAGTGGCTGATAGCTTATTCGCTGTCCAGCAAAGAAGTGGCGAGACCCTGAAGGACTTTGTCGCTCGGTTCAAAGAGGCAGCATTGGAGGTATACAACCTAGATGATTATGTAGCCACTTTGGTATTAAAGCGAGGACTTCGTCCCTCTAGGTTCGCCTATTCCCTAGACAAGAAACCTCCGAGTTCTTATGCCGAGCTCATGAGCCGAGCACATAAATACATCCATGCTGACGAAGCGGATTCTTCCAGGAGGGAAGCCGACAAGAATTCCAGCAAGAAACCACCGCCTACTGAGCATGCCGAAGCACGACCCTGGAAGCCTGAGCCTCCTCACCGCCTAGATCGCCGGCCACAGATGCTTATTCCTAAGGAGCAATTCACTCCCCTCATGGCTCCGATATCTCACATCCTATTAGAAATCGAGGAGGAACCTTACTTCAAGCGTCCGACCCCCTTGAAGTCGGGGACCCCCGCAACAAGGAACTTTACTGCCGGTACCACCAAATTATGGTCATGACACCGAGGACTGCCGCCATCTGAAGAAAGCCATCGAAGAGCTTGTCCAGCAGGGTCACTTGGGCAAATTCGTTCGAAGGGGAAACCTTCCTACTCCAGGTCATCGGTGCCTCCGACACTTCAGACCGGCGTGGACAATGCTCCTACGGAGAAGACCATAGCTATGATCTCCTGGGGGGCAGGTGGTGGTTCAAAAAGATAGCGAGAGGGAATAGACTCTGTAATTCCTTTCTTTGGAAGGGTTTAGATGGGGTAGTTAATAAGCACGACGACAGCGTCATTGTGTCCATGACCATAGCCAAACATCCTGTAAAAAGAATTTTAGTTGATAGTGGGAGTTCGGTGGATGTTTTGAGCTACGAAGCTTTTGTTCGGATGAAAATATTGAAGTCTTCCCTCCGACCCGTCGCCACGCCTCTAATGGGCTTTACTGGGAACTCTGTGAGCGTTGAAGGGGAGATTGCCCTCCTGTCACGGCTGGAACCCCTCCGTGTCAAAGCACGGTGGTCATAAATTTTCTGGTGTCCGGGTCCCGCTGGCTTATAACGCTATATTGGGGAGACCATGATTGAATTTGCTAGATGTCGTGATCTCCACTAAGAGATTATTGGTAAGATTCCCACCGACGAAGGAGTCGGAGAAATGAAAGGAGAGCAAAGCCCACCACCGCTTTGCTATCACTTGTCTCCCAGTCCACTGGAGACGGCATCGGCAATAGCCTCTGAGCCGCTCGACCCCCGAGAGCTGGGAAGGAGGGGAGAACCAGCCGAGCACCTCCTGACCCTCCCCTTGGGGGATGACCCGGCAAGGACCGTCCAGGTTGGGGCATTACTTCCGAAGGAGGCACGCGATCGACTTCTCACTTTCCTGCGTGCCAACGCCGACGTCTTTGCATGGTCGTCCTCAGACATGCCGGGTGTCCCTGAGGAGGTGATCACCCATCGGCTCAACCTCAGGCCGGTCCTACAGAAGAAAAGGAGCTTCGCTCCGAACAAACAGAAAGCTATCGATGAGGAAGTTCGCAAGTTGACGGCTGCAGCCATATTCGGAAAGTTCATTACCCCGAATGGTTGGCCAACGTGGTGATGGTCCGTAAGACTAATGGAAGCTGGAGGATGTGCGTGGACTTCACCGATCTCAACAAAGTGCCCCAAGGACAGCTTTCCCCTGCCTTGGATCGATCAACTGGTGGATGCTACATCCGGCCATGAGGTCCTTAGCTTCATGGATGCTTTCTCTGGGTACAACCAGATCAGGATGAACCCGATGGATGAGGAAGCTACCTCCTTCATAACTGAGAAGGGGCTATATTGCTACAAGGTAATGCCATTTGGGCTAAAAAACGCGGAGCACCTACCAAAGGTTAATGAATAAAGTCTTCGAAGACCAGATAGGATGCAACATGGAGGTGTACGTGGATGACATGCTGACAAAAAGTATCCATGCCACCGACCATATCGCTGACCTAATGGAGACTTTTGACAACCTTCGTCGATACCAGATGAGGCTGAACCCACGCAAGTGTGCATTTGGGGTGACAGCCAGAAAGTTCTTGGGTTTCATGGTGACCCGGCGAGGGATCGAGGCAAACCCGACAAAGTTCAAGCCATCCTGGACATGAGGTCTCCCACCAACAAGAAGGAAATACAGCGCCTGACGGGAAGGGTGGCCGCCTTAAGTTGTTTCTGTCCAAGTCCGCTGAGAGGTGCCTACCTTTCTTCAAGGTGCTCCGCAAGGCTAATGGATTCGAATGGACGAAGGAATGTCAGAAGGCGTTCGAGGGGCTAAAGGAATTCTTATCTACCCTGCCGCTGCTATCCAAGTCAACAGTTCTGTGCTGGTCTGCATGGACACCAATGGCATGCAAAAGCCAGTGTATTACACAGCAAGGTGCTCCACGATGCGGAGACCAGGTACTCGAAGATTGAGAAGATTATCTTCGCGTTAATCGTGTCTGCCCAGCGCCTGCGGCCATACTTCCAAGCCCACCGATCGCGGTGATCACAGACCAACCTCTAAAGATAATTCTCGCTTGCCCGGATACTTTGGGCCGATTGGCAAGGTGGGCGCTCAAGTTGGGGAATTCGATCTATCTTTCCGCCCTCGGTCGGCCTTGAAATCTCAAGTCCTGACGATTTTTTGGTCGAGTGCAACTGGGGAGAGGAGCACCCCGAAGAGCCCTTTACAAACCCCTCGCCTCTCGGAACCAGTGATGATGAATGGGTCCTTCATGTAGACAGGGCGTCAAATTCTCAAGGAGCGGAGCAGGCCTCATCCTGGCCAACTCGGATGGAGTTGTAACCGAGTGCGCACTCTGCTTCCTCTTTCAGCCATCAATAATCAGCGGAATATGAAGCTTTGTTGTCTGGGATAAGACTAGCCCGAGAGCTCGGAGTAAGACGCCTTAGGGCGTTCACTGACTCCCAACTGGTCGCCGGCCAAATCGCAGGGGAATATGAAGCAAGGGATCCCATCATGTCCCGCTATTTAAGTATGGTGCAGTCGCAAGCTTCTCTCTTAGCTTACTTTAATGTTAGCTACATCCCTCGAGGGGAGAATGCTAGAGCCAATGCTTTATCCCATCTTGCCACCTCAACTGATGGGATGCTGGGAAGAGCTTATGTAGAGCACCTGAAAGCCCCGAGTATTGACGTAACAAGAGAAACTCTGCCAGTTGAGCAGAAGCCTTCCTGGATGGATGCTTATGTCCGGTACCTTACCAATAGTACCCTCCCAGAAGACCCTGCCGAGGCCAAGAAACTCAAAAGATGGACCCTGAAGTTTTTCATAATGGAGGGAAAACTCTATCGAAGGTCGTTCTCATACCCAGTTCTCAGATGTGTTGGCCCCACAGAAGTAGATTATATCCTGCGAGAGATACATGAAGGTATATGTGGAAGCCATTTGGGGGCAGAGCTCTCGCATACAAAGCCCTACGACAGGGATATTACTGGCTGACAATGAAGGAGGATGTGTCCGAATTTGTTAAGAGGTGTGATAGCTGCCAGCGCCATGCTAACATTCAACATCAACTGGCGTCCCAGCTGGCCCCCTGGCCGTACCCTGCCCTTCGCCCAATGGGGCATGGACATCTGGGACCATTCCCTCCAGCCTTCGGACAATGCAAGTTCTTGGTGGTAGTAGTTGACCATTTCACCAAGTGGATCGAGGCGGAGGCTCTCGCTAAGATCACCGAGGGCAAAGTAAGGTCTTTCTTCTGGAAGTCTGTCGTGTACCGGTTTGGGCTGCCACACACCCTCGTTACTGATAACGGCCGATAGTTTGACAACACGGCCGTCCGGGAATTCTGCATCGGCCTGGGCATCCATCAACGATTCACCTCTGTGGGGCACCCCCAGACCAACGGCGTAGCCGAGGTGACCAACCGCATCATCCTCCAAGGGCTCAGGGCCCGGCTAGATGGCTGCAAAGGGCGTTGGGTGGAGGAACTCCCCAGTGTATTATGGGCATACCACACGACGCCACGAGCCCCCACCGGGGAAACTCCTTTCAGCCTGGTCTTTGGGACCGAGGCAGTCATTCCGGTGGAGATAGGATTCCCCAGTCCTCGGACAGAGTTATACCACGAAGAGAGCAACCCAAATCAGCTGCGGGCCGATTTAGATTTAGTAGAAGAATTACAAGACCAGGCGCAACTTCGCATGGCGGCTTTCCGTCAGCGAGCGGCCAAATACTACAATGCTCGAGTACGGTCCAAGACGTTATGCCTTGGAGATCTTGTTCTGCGACGAGCTGAAGTATCAAAGCCAACGGAGGAGGGCAAGCTGGCACCGAAATGGGAAGGACCATACCGTGTCAAGGAGGTACTTCATCACGGGGCATACAAAGTTGAAGAGCTAGACGGGAAACCGCTTCCTCGCACTTGGAACGCCGATAATTTACGCTGGTATTATCAGTAATGTGCTAACTTCATTAATTTGAATCTACTTGACAGATTGCTGTTCAAAATGTTTGCATTATTTTTGAGTGATCACGCTTTGCAATTAAGACTGGCTCCACGTCGGCACCAAAGACTGGCTCCGCGTCGTCAATTAAGATCGGCTCTGCGCCGGCAATTAAGACCGGCTCCCCGCGTCGGCAATAAAGATCGGCTCTGCGTCGGCAACTAAGACCGACTCTGCGCCGGCACCAAAGACCAGCTCCCTGCATCGGCACCAAAGACCGGCTCCGCGTCGGCAATTAAGACCAACTCCGCACCGGCACCAAAGACCGGCTCCCCGCGTCGGCACCAAAGACCGGCTCCGCATCGGCAATTAAGACCGACTCCGCCCGGCACCAAAGACCGACTCCCCGTGTCGGCACCAAAGACCGGCTTCGCATCGGCAATTAAGACCGGCTTCGCGTAGGCACCAAAGACCGGCTCCGCGTCGGCAATTAAGACCGGCTCCCGTGTCGGCACCAAAGACCGGCTCCGCGTCGGTAATTAAGACCGGCTCCACGTCAGCAATTAGGCCTGGCCCACGTCGGCACTTAGGGACAGCGTGTCGGCGCACACAGTCCCATTCTGCGATATACCTAACGAGGTATTAGGCATTCTACGACTTCGCGTCAACACGAGCGGGGTCGTATACTACCTACAGTTCAACTTTCGTCTCTGCAACCGAAGTTGATCCCGCATCAGTTTCCTAACAGATAGAAATCCTGCTCTTCGGCCATTGGTTGTTGATTCGTGACAACTCACACAAGCAAAACTAATTATGACCAAAGATAAGTGTTGAGAATCGAAATATTCATTGATGGCTAGAAGTTTACAAAATTGCCGATCTGAGTCGGACTTGGAGCAATACAAAAAAAAATTAAGAGTCATTTGGGGCTAGATCGTCATCTTCAGGGACTTCATCTGGCTCCAACCCTTCAATCCCCTCGAGGTCGTAGAGTTCCTGAATTTTTTCCTTGTAGTCCTAGAAGCCGGCCTCGTAAGCGAATGTCGTCGATTCGGCTAACTCCTTACTAAAGGTTTTAGACTTCCTGAAATCCTCTACGGCATCTGCAGCTCTTTTCTCCGCCTCGAAGGTTTTTCGCTCGGCCTCCGTGACCTTTTTATCGGCCTCGGCGGCCTCTCTCTTGGCTTCGGTCACCGCCGCCTCCAAGTCGGCAATCTTGGCGCTGGACTGGCGGGCGACCTCTTTGGCTGCATCTATTTCAATGGAGGTGGAATGCAATCGGTTCTTCAAAATGCACATTTCTGATTCCACTGCCTCCAGTCTCTCCTCGGCCATTCTTTGCTTCTTTTCGGCTGCCTGGGCATTATCCAGCTCGTTGGCCGCCCGACGCTGGGCAACTTCCAGCGCATACTCGGCCTTCTCAGCTCTTAGCCGGATGGCTTCGACTTCGCCCTTTAAAGTGACCTGGGTATCCTCCAAGGCCATCTCTGCCTTTTCTGCCCTAGCCTGGAGTGATAGCATCTCCTCCCGCGACTGGTCAAGGGCAGCATCACTCAGGGTCCAAAGGTTCCTCATGGCAATCAGAGAGTTCAGTGCCTAGACGGAGCGTCAATGTTAAAAAAAAAAAAACAAAGGCGAAAAGGTTAATAGGGCAAAACTCACCCAAAGGTGTGCCACGGACGCCTCGTGGAAGAAGGTGGCCCTCCCCTGATGCCGGAGAAACTCCTGCACCTGTACCACAGATGCTTTGTCCAATGCCTGCTCGGCCCAGCGGCTGTGGTTCGCCAAAAGTGATTGGAAGGAAGGGTCGACGCCCTTCCTTTCCACTGACACGGGGGCCGCGGGGAGGATTGCCTCCGACTCTGCTGCCTCCGGCCCCTTGACTGGTGGAGGCGCTTCAGTTGTTGCCCCTTTGGGGGGCATGGTAACTGCTGGAGTCGGCCTTATTATTGCGAAGACCGGCTCCTTCTCCACGGCTTCGGGGGGGGTGACGGTGCTTTTGTGACCTGCTCCGGAGAAGGATCGAGCATAATGACAGGAGGGGGAGCCGGAACTGAAGGTGATCCTTTTCCTCCTGCTTGGCTCCGCCCGACTTCCTTGCTGACCTCGGCCCTTACGTGTCTTTCCTGGCGGGCTCGTTGGCTTGGGCTCTGGCCGCCTTGCACACGCGAGGGATCCACAACTTTGGCCTTTCCAGTATCGGCCCCCCTTAGCATCGGCCCTTCCAGCGTCGGCCTTCTTCAAAACCTTAGCGCGCAGGGGCTTCACAACTCTGACCCTCCAGCGTCGGCCCTCCCCGCGTCGGCCCTCCTTGGAATTTTGGCGATGGCCCTCCTTTCAGGGAGGGGCTCATTCCCCGTTGCCTTCCTCTTCTTGGTAACCGCCTGCTTGAGCTCGCGAAATGATGGCGTCATCCCTATAAAAACAGGAGATGAGTAAAAAAAAGGAGGGGAAGAAAGAAGGAAAAAGGTGAGTAATCAAGTGCTCACCACCAGAAGGGACTAGGCCAGCGAGATGAAGGTTTTCATCGACCAGAAGCTTATTGGATCGAGGGACATCGGCAGTCAGAAGCTGCCCGAATGCCATTCGATCCCTTGGGAGGATGGAGGAATCCCTATTGGCGTCGATGTTGGGTATCCCCCAGCTTCCATTCACCCCTTCGATATCAGCAAAAAAGAACTTATCCTTCCATCCTTTAACGGAGGTAGAAGGTACAATTTAAGGATCCTAGTGGATCTAGGAGTAAAGGACCACCAACCTGACTATTTGCGAAGGGTATAGAAACTGCAGAATAAGGAGATACTGGCCTCTATGCCTTGCAGGTGACAGAGAACCAGAAAGCCAACGATGGTTCGAATCGAGTTAGGAACTAGTTGGGAAGGCGTTAAAGAATATCGGTCCAGAAGGTTAAGGATGAAAGGGTGGATAGGCAATCGAAGTCCTGCCTTAAAGAAGGCTTCGTACAAGGCAACTCTTCTAGGACGGGAAGAAGTTACCCTGTCATCAGGAGCGGGGTAGGATAGACGTAGATTTGGCGGAAAACTATACTTAGCCCTTAGGTTTACTATGTCTTGAGCAGACATAGTGGAAGCAGTCCCCTCGGGGGACTCCTTGACAGCGCCGGAGGGACCAGCAGCTGTCGGACGGCTCCGTGTGGAGGTCCGTCCGATGGTCAAATGACTCCCGGCTATGGGACGTCTGACCGGCCGCCGCTTCGGTAAGGAGTGGTCGGAGAATGGGGTGGACCATTGGCTTGGTATGGAAGCGAAAGGTTGAGAAGGAGTGGGAGAACGACCCCGAAATCGAAAATAGAACAAGAGGGCGAGGAAGCCATGGAAACTAACCTGGAAAGCTTGAAGCAGCACGAGGAGAGAACAGACATGGGAGGCGAACGAACGCTGGCAAACTCAGGGGAGAGAACAGACACGGGAGGTGGACGGACGCTGGCAAACTCAGGGGAGGAAGCTGTAACGTAAAAGAAGAGGGAATGGGAAGATAAGGATGATTTTTTTTTATATCCCCATTTCAAATCATCCCGTGGCCGTCCGGTCTGGCCATGTGTCTACCTTCAAATGGAAGCCGCTTCGGCGGCCTACCGGTGCGAAAAACACGAAGAGCTTCACCAATAGAAAGATGGTGGTGGCCTTACCGCAATGATGACGCTCGCCTTTTTACGACTCATTACTCGAGAAAAATCTTCCCCAATCCCAACAGCCCGAACGGACGAAATGATAGCGCGAAAGTCAGCCGCCCAGTGGATATTAACACCCCTTTCGCTGGTGATTGTGCGCTCACTCATCTCAGAGGCGGAGGGGCATCTGATACGGCTGACCATATCCTCTGGGTGGTGTTATAACCTTTTGCGCGATTTCAGAAATGATGATGTGACAGCTAATCCCAGAGATGGAATCTTGGCTCCGGCCTCCAGCGACGGCCTCCGGCCTTTGACTTCGGCCTCCAGCGACGGCTCCGGCCTCTGGCTCTGGCCTTTGGCTCTAGCCTCCAGTAACGGCTCCGGCCTTTGGCTCCGGCCTCCGGCCTCCGGCCTCCAGTAACGGCTCCGGCCTCCAGTAACGGCTCCGGCCTTTGGCTCCGGCCTCTAGCAACGGCTCCGGCTTCAGCCTCTAGCGATGGCTCCGGCCTTTGGCACCGGCCTTTGGCTCCGGCTTCTAGTAACGGCTCCGGCCTTTGGCTCTGGCCTCCAGCGACGGCTCCGGCCTTTGGCTCCGGTCCTAAATTGGTGCCTTTCCTGCATACACTATGACCCACCTCAGGTAACAGATCCTGAGATTCGAGATCTGTTACCGTATACTTCGCTCACCGAAATCACGGGCAAGTGCTAGCACGCTTGGCAGTTACCGCTTGTTTGGTGCCTTTCCTGCATACACTATGACCCACCTCAGGTAACAGATCCTGAGATTCGAGATCTGTTACCGTATACTTCGCTCACCGAAATCACGGGCAAGTGCTAGCATGCCCGGCAGTTACCGCCACAAGCGGCCCCCATCCAGCAACGGCTTAACCACTTGCCGTTCGAAGGAGCTTATCCTAACGAGAAAGATTCGACGGTTCGAAGGATGATGAAAAGAAAGGAAGCTCCCAGACAGATATAAAAAGACCTCGAGCTCAACAGGAAAGGGGATCTCTCTCTACTACATTACTGAGCGACAAATTTACTAACTTGAGCGTCGGAGGAACCTCGCCGGGAATACCGGCCCGGAAACTTTTTACAGTTTCCGAAGGAGAAAGACGACCTCTCCAATAGATCTCAGCACACCCGGCGCTCATTACCGGTGATTTGTCCGCATCAGTAATAATAAAGTTTCACATAATTCAATACCAGAAATATCTATCATGACTGTTACGAGAAACACTTCAACTAAGGACGGACTTCATTATTGACAGGAATAAATAGAAAACATGTTATTACCCAACAATAGTACAAGCGATCACCATCTGCTGTATCCTGAAAGAGTCAGAATGGCTTCTAACCTCAAATTAGCTTTCCACATAACAATGAGATTCTTATTACAATGATAGTGCCGATTTCAATAGCCAACACATAGGACTGAAATCTTTTAATCTAATGCAGATGTGGGAGTTGAGGACTCCTCCCCATCAGGGCCTCGTGCACGCTTGCCGGATGGGGACTGAGACCCACGAACGGTATTAGCTTCCCTCTCATTACTACAGGATTCAGCTTCAGGCATCTTCTGTTTGTGACCCACCTGCCTTGAGTCTTCTTCTGCTATTTTTGCACCATTAGGGTGAGTTCCTGATTCATCCGGACCCTTCTCTGGGAGTTCACTTTTGGCAGCAGAATGTGTTGGGTCAGAAGATACAGTTAATGGTTCTTCAAGGGCCGGAGGAGCCTGGAGCATGGCCGTGCCTGACTTGCATTGCTTCTCAAACATCATCTGAAGGTACTTACCTTGTTCTTCAATCCTCAGCTGCAGATTTCTCTGAATCTGTGGAAATAAGAGAGGAAACAGACAAACAATTATCTGCAGTTGGTATGAAACAGGTGCTCTTGATGCATGCTGGCAGAAACAGACCCTACATGTCCCGGTCGAGGGGACAAAAGCAAGCGTACGTGGATGAAATATTACTGCATGACATCAGAAATAGATGGGAAATTCTACATCTACATTTTATGCCTACAATACCATAAAATTTACAAAAATAACCAAATTTGCTGCTGATGATGCCCCAATACCAGCCTAGGGGATGGAATGGACATTGTCACTCTTTAAGCACCTAAGTGTGGGGCTCCAAAGGAATCACTCACCACCTACATGGTACCAGAGTGAACCACGTGTTTCAAAATGTCAAGCAACCCATTGATTGGTTGGCTAACAATGGCTAACAATGGGGCAAACTAAGGTTTTAAATCTCATGAACAAGCCGTCTTAATTATTTTCATGGAACGGAACATGTCATGGTCTTATCCCATCCCAACACTTGAGATAGGAAGTATCCCAAGACATCCTGATTGGGACACTGGAACAATGGCAAGAAGGCCATATCTCGACACTTGAGATAGCAACCTATCTCGGCATTCCATAGAATGTTCCACCGAGACTGAAAACCCTGAAGCAAACCACATCGAGATGAGGCTTTTGACAAAAAACTGAGTTATGTGGCAGTGCCCTGGCAACATGCAATGCTCTCACAACATCGGCTACATGCAAGCAGTTGGCGTGTGGCTGTGCCATCATTTGACAAGTGTACCAGTGCCAAAACAGCAAAACACAGACCCGTGATATCTTGATCCATGTTTCTCAATACCTTGTTGGCATTTCAATGTGCAAATTCAATGTGTTGCTTATATCAGTATGATGTAAAGAGTCTGGTTTAGAGGGAAAAGAAGGTGGTATCACTCTAAGAGTTCTCTAAAATAATTATATGCAGACATGGAGGGTCTTCATGCGTGCTTCTGTCTATTGCCAACATAATTAATAATGCTATGCCTGATCCCATTGCTCAAAAATGTTTTTAAGGTTTTTTCCTTTTTCAAACCTAGGTGTTGGTGCATTCCCATCAATATTGCTCCCAAAAAAAAAAAAAAAAAAAGCAAGCCTTGATATGCTATGTTTCAATCATTTGTTTCAGAACCAACATGATTAATAGCAATTATCATAGATGTATGGTTTAATTTAAGTCAACTGTGCAGATGTAACATCCAGGGAATGACAATTCAAGCAATAGGTAGATGAAATCAAGAAATAGCCTTTTTTTCAGAAAACAAAACAGAGAAAATAAGTTGAACCACTGAAAAACAATCTAAACACACATTTAATGTATAATTGATTTGTATCTCAAGTTCATGCCAATCCACCCATGATACAACAGTAACTGATGCAACCATATGGCAAAAACCATACGTGTTAGTGAGGCAATACATGCTATCTATGTGATACTGAAAAACTTGGTCATACATAATCTAGAAAAGCTTTACCCAAGATATGGTTCTGTTTGAGAAAATCAAAGATCTTGAGAAACCAAGACAGCAACAATCTGAAAATTACTCAAAGACTGTTTCCATAAAATCCAACTGACACTACTGACAACTTAATCTTTATACTCAGATATGAATTAATGAACAAAAAAGTGCTTGAAGCATGCACGCACATCTTCATAGACACACTTAAAACCTTGCCAACATACAGGATGAAGACAACAAATGACACGTCTTACCAATTAGATGAGTAATTTCTCAGATAATTCAACGATGGACCTGGGCACTGACTCATAGGACTAACCATTACAGTCCAAGCCCAATCTAACCTAAAAAAATTGCAAGCCCAAGACTGGGCTGGCATGACCCGATCACTCATCACCCATGACCCTCTCATTTAACAATCCTCTACCAGCCATAGTTTGGAAGGGGAATATCCTGGGAGGGGACAGGCATGCTCAAGAATGTTCTGGTGAAGGAGGTGATGACGAAAGGCTAGGAGGTAGTGTCCAGTGACAGACATGAGCACCGAAGTATGGGAAGTGGAGGGAGGCCTGAATCTTCTAAAGGACATTTTTGGTCCAACATCCAATGGCAGCACGGGGGAAGGGGGAATGATAGATTGGAATGAAAGGGAGGGCTGATGTCCAACGGAGGATTCTTGAGGGCAATCCAGTTAGAGATTGAGAAGGGGTTAAGAGGAAAGGGGGCTCTGCTGTACTAAGGGAAAGCTCACCAAGTTAATTCTTGGTTTGTGTAGCTTAATATTTTGCATGCTGATGCTTAAATACATATGAACCTGTTCAGCAGTGTTTTAAAAACCAGACTGTTCATCAAATTGGAAAAGAAACCAGGTCATGATCAGTGGTGGTTCAACCATTGCATTAACCCAGATTGACCTATAATATCATGATAACATAATAAATATATTAATTACTAATTAAATATATATGAAATAGATTAAAACATTACAATAAACTAAAAGTGGGTCTACAGATCTCCACCCATAGTTTCCAAAGTCTGACATCCAATTTGGACCTCACCCAGCTAAAGAAGAGATCATCCATCCACTTGAGTACAAAAAAAATTTCTTATGTGAGACTGAGAGATCCTCCCATCTCCTCATACATGTAATCTCGATGCCTATCAGAAAAAAAGAATCACTCACATGTCACCCTGTACCGTCTTCACCTCCCACTACCTCCTCTAAATTATCACATCACTTCTCCCTCCCCGACCCCCAGCTTCATCCACCGTCTCTCATGCATGCCCCTGTAACATACATAGCCACCACTGACCATCATCCTAGGCCACGAGCCCAACGGCGGGCAAGCCCTCCTCCACTGGCTCCACAACCATGCCCCCACCTTCACTCAGGTCATCATTTTCTTGACACTCATGATCTCTAGCGGTATCCTTCTCCTCGTCTCCAAGGTAATGCTCACCAGCATCATTGCGAGCCTCATCTTCTCCGGCCAGTTGTACTCATTACCAGCCCAATGTGGTTCCCCTCCTCGAGCCTAGCACCACCTCCTCTAGCCACCTTTGCCCCATCGAAACCCTCAAGTTCCGATTGCACACAATAAAACATCGTTTGGTTTGCTTGAACCCTAAGAGGTTTGGAGTTGACAGTTCAACCATGGTTTAAGACGATTCTGGCTGGTTTTTATCTGAGTCTGAATTTAAAGGTCCACCCAAACATTGGACCAGTCAACGGTCTAACCAATTCAACTGGACGGGCCAATCTAGTTCTTAAAACATTGCTACTCAGGACAGGGCAAGTCAAATTTCATTGAACCCAGGCCTACCCAAATTTTGACCAGACTTCTTGGCCACAGCCGACAAACCTGAATCAACTACCAAGGCCAGCCCTAAAGGTAGGTCGAGCTACAAATGTCTGTCTATTCAGTGTAGATATACAATCAGATCTTAAGAAAAAATTGCTAAACTCCAAAATCAAATAACTATAGCCTTGAAGTTGAAACTTGTAAACTGAAACATGGAGAAACTTTTACTACTTTGTATCTTAAAAACCAAGTCCTCCTAAAATTTCATAGACGTGAGTCTTATGTAAAAATATTCTAACCCTAAGAGCACATACCATATATAATGACAAAGGATGCTGTGCTCGGGAAAATGCAGAAAAAATTTATCAACATGCTAATATGTAAAAGAAACTGAAAATGCGAGCACATTTCAATGCTTCAGTGAAAAGATAACATTTGAAAAAAGACAACACAATTATAACACAAACTACTTGAACCTTCACCCACGTCTATGAACCTCTATTCATACTCAAGAAATGCATCAAAATACACTCCAATCATTTCATTTCTTGCTAAAGTGAAATTGCAACCATCAATGCTTTCGCATGTCCAAGCACAATCACCCATACCTTCCTCACATCCATCACATGTGCTCAGCACTAATATGGGATAATGCAAGCCAACAACAGTCCTTCAGTTTGTACAATTTTCTTCACTTTCTATGAAAATTAGTTCTTTCGAGTCTGACATCTAAAAATTAATTTAGAATATGAACCACAAGGTGAAACAATTTAATTTCAAAACTCAACCAGAAAGCATACCTCAAGTTGTTCATGAAGCCGTTTCTGAACCTCCATCTGGAGCCGCAATGCTTCAGTGAGATCTATACTTCTGTCATTGAAATGAAAAGCAAGATCAGACACTACCTTAGAGAAAACTAAACAAGCTTTTCAATTTTTTAGCATTGCCTGGAACCAAAAGATAAGACACTAAACTTTTTATACCTTAACAACAGATATTAGATGTTACAGAAATATAACAGGACCAAAACAAAGAAGCATGCACGCGTGCACATAGAGAGACTGATATAAATAAGAAATCCAAAAAAAGGAATCATACCAACTCATCGGGCTTTACACAGCAGAACAAGGTTTTATGGTTCAAAGTTTCATGTCTAACAAACAAGAGAAAAAGCATTTGAGCTGAATATTTAATTAAAATATTATTGAGAGCATGTTTAATACAAGTCCACAGCACAAATCATGTCGAGCAGTTAGATCTCTACTTATAAATAAGAGAAACCAAGGACGAGTAGGTGAATGGTGGATGTCACTGATGAATACAGCTCTCTTTACCATAAACTGATACTTTTCAATGTTCTCTAGAAATTTACCATGCAAGAGTTTATCCTTTAAAAAATAGTGTGCTTATCACTTCATAAATGATATTCCACACTAGTCCAACAAAATAGTGCAGGCTATATTCAAATTTACAGGTTTACCATTGATATAATTAAGCATCTGGTCACTAACTTTCCAATTTCTTGGCACAGAAAGTGGGTTTTCTTTCTAAATTTTTGGTGTTGTCATCAATATTTTTCAAACTCCCCAGGATATAAGACTACGTTCTATTAATACAATCTTCAATTTCAATAATATTCACACCTCTTCAATCTCTTCTCCTAAATAATCCCTTAGAGAGAGAGTATTTTGAAATAGGATAAATAAAAGAAATGAACTAACTGAAAGTGGCGGTTCATCTGTAATTCCTTAATAAAAAAAGATATTTCCAGACTGTGGTTCACCAATGGTCAAACCAAAAATCCCTTAACCTGGCACCAAGAAGGGTCAGTGCCCTGGCCAAATTTGACAAAAACAAGACTAAAGCAGCGCAAATTCTTCTACAACACTGCTCAGGACAAAATAAATTAAGTAGCCTGTAAAAGAGGCATGAACCATAGGATAACAAACCAAATGCATACAAATAATACATCTTGAAGTACCCAGATACACACCCACGTGCCAGAGAAAGCACATACACAGGCATGCATAAATCAAGGCATGCCTACATAGAGATACATTTGCATGTATTTATGCAGACAACCAGGTAGTGGAGTAAATAAACAAAATTTTTCAGGATTATTTAGTAAATCAAACAACAAGCTTAAAAATCACAATTTGCCTGTTCTTGTTCCCTTAATGGCAATGGCTATTTCTTGGCAATAAATAATTAACTTATGGATTTTACTTCTTTTTATAACCCAACACTCAAACAAAGTTAGCCCATTTCAGCATATTCTGAGACTGCTTTCACTCAAACAAAGTTAGCCCATTTCAGCATATTCTGAGACTGCTTTCACCTCATTAACTTAGCAACTATAGATGTAAGTATTTTCACAAACAGACTTTTGCATTAACATAAATGAGTAAACAAATAATCCTTCTGGTGTCTCAAAGGCTATGCCGTTCAGAAAGAAGAGTCTCTATATCTTTCATCAAAAGAATAAAAGTATATAAACATTTTCATATCTTTCAAACATATCGAACAAAGATTCAACATCTCGATACCAGACCCTGTACCAATACCATGCAATTATGATGTCAGTACACCTGGTACATAGGTGGGTTGGGCGTACCAAGACTCAGTATGCACCAGTACTGAGTCTTAGTTTGGAACCAATATGGTACAGTATGTGCCATATGGAGTGGTACAAACTAGTAGACATACCATGTATCAGACACTAGATCATCTATTGTTCTTAGAAGATTTATGCAAGACAGTGCACATTAGCTATTAATTCAAACAAGCAATATAAAGCTACAGGAACACTTGTTAAACAATGGCTCACTCACGTCTTCACATCAAGAGATGACACCTCCTCATTTGGGGTGACCCTTTGTCCTGATGCCCCTGCATTCATCAAAGAAACCAGCAATCTCAGAAAAAAAATGTCATGCTAGAGTCATCCACATGGCATTGCTTTAGCTTACAGATAAAATTGCTGCATTTTTCTAAGGCATAGATACAACAAGACTAAAGAAAGATGTCAAAATCCCACACTGTGTGCAGCATAGAGGAGGGGGGGGAGGAGGAGGGCAAAGCAGGGTCTCTGAAAAATATGTACCCCTTCCTTTCAAAAAGGAGATGGAGATGGAAAAATGATTTGAAAAGGAATGCACAGAGGAGGAGCAGCAATGTAAATCTACAAATGAACTTAAGGTATAGTATGCGCCTAACTAACCTTCTGTTGAGTCTGGCCTGTACCGAGCTGTCCTGTATTTCTGTAAAGCGCCACAAAAAAAAGAAATCCTTTTAAGAGAAGCATAAAAATAAATGGCACACATTAAGTGTTGTATAAAGAAGAAAATGAAAGTAAAGACCTGCAGATGGCTTTTCACATGGTAAATGGTCAAACCTTCCACTTTCATGAGTTTCAGCACACCTTTAGGGGTAGCCCCTGAAGCCATAAAGTCATTTTCAAGCCAAGAAGTATATGTTGAGCAAAAAAGGAATGTGAAACGAAACTGTGACTTACTTTCACTACCACCAAGCTGGTTCACAGCATCTACAAAGCATTCATGCAGTTCTGGAGTCCACCGCATACGTGGCTTGGATGCAGCAGTATTGGCAGAGGAGGAAGAATTAGAGACTGCATAAAGCTCTTTAGACTGTGATGGAACAGATTGATTGATTTGCAGCTGGTGAACTGATACAGTTGGAGATGCTTGGGATAATGGTTGCACAGCCTATACAACAACAAAGGAACATGAATATGATTGGCAAAGCATATGACCAAACAATTGAACTACTGCAAAATTTAATGCTAAATTATTAGTAAGAACATCAATGAATCACTGAAGTTGACTACCACCAAAAAATACCAATTGATTAACAACATAATTCACTTAGTCATAGGATATCAGAACATCTTACGAAAACTCAATAGCTTAAAGAATTGCACAACTTGATTATATGTAATCATCAGCAATCCATAAATTATCGTGTTCATTTAAACATTCAATCCATGTTAACCAAGGACTCATATGACTATCAGTAATCAATTAGAAGAGCCTGCACTCTGCAAGGCTTCAAACATTTAACAAGCGACAAAGTGATATATATACATATACATATACATAAATACATATATGTGTGTGTAGAGAGAGATGAAAATAAGTTACTAATATAATTCTTGGACAATATCTAGAACGTAGTATTCTTAAAACTTCCAGTTTTATTCAACGCAGTACCTTTGGCTGACATTCAGTAGCACTTGTTTCATTGAGAATATCCTTCCAATCATCATTTATCAGATCTGTCCACCATTCATTTTGTTTGGTTAGATCATCAGAAACCACATCGTAACTGTCCTGAATCTGATTGTTGCCAGCAGTGATATTATCTGAATAATCAGGCATGCTTTGAATTGGTTCTGAAGACCAAGATATGTCAGTGGGTTCTCTGGGGTGATTAGTTGTTGTAGGATGGAATGCCTCTGAATGTGAAGGACTGGAAGGAAATGATACTCCAACATTTGGTGATTGAGAAACAAAAGAAGCACCATTAGGGTGCCTCTTATTAGCTGACATGGAAGAGAAATGAAAATCTGATGAGTACAAAGGTCCAGCAAGCCCACTGTTAGAGACAAAAGGAGTATGACGGCGGGCTATTGGACTGCTGCTTATTTCCCTCTCCATTGAAACCTGTTGGGAATCTGACAGTTTCGGAAACTTCTCTTCCAAGGAGTAGGTAGCACTGGTAGAGACGATGACATAACTTCAGAAGTTCCGCTACTACAAAACTGTTTCACATTAAAATTCTTTGCTGGGTGTGTTTCCATTCCTTGCCATATGCAGAATTTCTTCTGAAATCTCTTTCCGAAATCTCTTTCCTACGAAAATATTCTTGACCCACTTTCTTTTTTTGTTTTTATTGTAATCGAGTAGCTTTTTCTCGTTGAAACCTATTACATGACAAAATTAAGAAACATCAGGTCTGTACTAAAAGGATGAAGTTGGCAAAACAAGGAAAGCAAGGATATGGATAAAATGATTCTGTGTTCAATTGGTGCCATCATTACACTTCACAAGAATAAGAGAGCAAGGATATAGAAAACATGCATAACAACCTGATAAAGATCCTTAGCATACATGGCCAATAGTTTCAAAACACTTCGTCAATTTACACAATCACTGAGCTTGACAACATACCAAACATAAAGGTTAAGGAAGTATAAAATGTTCTTCTTAGTTGCATAACTTGACAAGGTGGACTGGGGAAGAAGTCTAACAACTAACAAACTAAAGAACTTGCCCTATCAAAACAATGACACTTCACAGACAACTGTAATTACCAGATGCCTGCCCAGAAGCAACTATGGAAAGGAAAGGAGCTTGCTGTGAAACCTAGATAGATCCATTGTTGGTTCTACGGTCCAAGCTCATGCAACCAGAGAATTGTCAGCTCCCTGGATTGAAAATAACAACAACAGAAGAAGACATCTACCCGTAGAGTCTACCACCATTAGCATGATACGGAAACAACAGTGTACGGCAGTGTATTCCTAAAATTCATCATGACACCAATCTAAAGATTCCTTAAAATAACTCCGTTGTGCTCCTCACGAGCAGGCATCGAAAGGTAACTGAAACCAAGATTCTCTGATTAACATCACCAAAATTCCGTACATATAATTGGAAGGAAAAAAAAAAAAAAGAGAGAAAGAAAAGGGAATACTCCGATCCATGTCGATTACCAGTAAAGCCAAAGAAAATTGGATTCAAAATCAATCAAAACGATTGCTGTATGTCCTACCGATTCTAACCTTCGGAGACCAAAGAAAAGAACGAGACGAAACGCGAATTTTACAATAAAAACTACAAGTTTCTTCGATTGCTACCGACTCAAAGCAAAGTGGGGAAAAAATGACAGAATCGACCAGACTCTTATCCTAAAAAACGATAAGAGCACCAAAAAGCCACCCCGACCACGATCGAGAAAAAGGAAAGAAAGACGAGCGGAGGAGGCGAATGGAAGAAGAGGTTTTCGGAATTTTTACCTCGAGAAGAAGACCGGAGCGAATCTAATTGGCGGAGGCGACGAAGGGAAGGACGGAGAAGAGGCGGCTTTTAAAAGGCCGACTCGAGAGCGAGGGGACGACGCTATGTTCCGACCGGGACGAGGCAGAAATCCCATCCCGGCAGCCAAGCCAAGCCAAGCCAAGCTAAGACCACCGATTGGGTAACCATAATAATAAATAAAGGAATTCGGGCTAAAGATAGCAACTCCTCCTTAGTTATAGCCCCGCAGGGCTCTCCTATTTACCTCTGGCCCACGGGCTCCGACAACGAGCTCGAAGAACAAACCGCCAGCGGCCCTCTTATGACCTCTTTAGATGCTTGATGGCTAGCTGCGCTCTCTTGAGGATTGCGCTGTAATTGAAAGCTTTCGTTTGGCTGTTTGTTTGGGCTTATGATATAAATAAATTAAATTTAAGTTTATTTTAGAGCTCGTTTTATAAACTAGTTAAACTTGAGCATGAAAGTAAATTCGATTAGAAGCTCGCTAGATGGCTCGACCATAAGATAGCTCAATTAGGATCTTACGAGTTGGCTCGATTAGGAGCTCGTGAATAAGATGTTCTTTCATCTTCTCTATTTTTTCATCTTCTCTAACTACTCTTTGGGTTTAAAAATCAAGTTTTTTTTTAATTCTCAAGCGAGCTTTAAACAAGCTTAATTTGAGTCAAGCTTGAAACGAGCTCAATTCAAGCTCAAGCTTGAAACGAGCTTTTCTGAGTCGAACTTGTCGAACTTTCTAATCATACCAAATGAGCGAGCTCGAGTCGAGCCCAAGCTTTTTTTAATCAATCTTAAGCCAAGCTTGAACAGGGTTTTTCAAATTTAAACAAGCTCGAGCTCAAGTATTTATTAATGAGCTGAGCTTGAACACCGGAAAGCTCGGCTCGGCACGATTACATCCCTGCTTGAGGATGGCTCGAAGCATGAACGTTTGAGAATTTTTTTATTGTTTTTTTTTCCTCCCTCTTGCTTAAAACGAACGAAAAACTTCATCTTCATAGTTTGTAGTATAGTTGTCAGAATCGAATTGAATCGATCGATTAGACCGATTGAATCGAAATCCGAAGGTTAAGTCGATCCGATTTTAACATAAAATCGAATGTGTAAGTGATCTGGAATAACTCGATCAACCTATCCGGTTTATCCATGAACTGATCAACTCAGCCTGAATTAAATGGAATCATGGTTTTATTATCATGTTAATCTTATTTTTTATTAAAATTAATTTTTATTGAATATAAATATTTTTTATATTAAAATAATTGATCAATAGTTCAACTAGTGATCCAACAGTTGAATTAATGATCCGATGACTCATTGATCGGATCAATGTCCAGATCAAATCTAACAATTATACTTTGTACTGTTCTAGTCATCACATTTAGTGCTCGAGTCAACAAGCCTAACTCAAGGTTGCCCATTGTGATTTACTACAAGCCTCGTTTTATATTTATTTTTTATATGTAGAATGGGGTTGGTGGCGTGGACCTAGAGCCCTTGTGCACCATGGAGAGCCATGTCAACACTCCCCTTTAAACAAAACATGAGTCCTAAATGAGATAAATAGAGGGTTTTTTTTTTTTTTTTTTTGCTAACATCACCACCATCCTCACACCAGTCTAGCGTAAATCAGCCTAGATATATCAGAAAATAAGTTTAAGTATAATGGGGCAGGAGTCCCCCTGAAAAAAGTCCAATCAGCTACCATATAGACTTGCCGAATCTGATAGAATGTGACCCCCCTCAAAAGAGACGAGATATCCAGTTAGTCGGAGGGAGATCACTACCTAAGCCAACGAATGAGTAAGAGAGTCCCCCTTGCACCTATGCCTACTCAATCAACATACCACCATCAGCACCTGTCTTTTCAAAGTTGATATATACTCTGAAGGGGGGGCTTCTATATGGAGTAGAAGGATTTAGATAACCATATATGTCATTGTATGACCTAAGTAAATATTTATATATTATAAAAAAATTTCCTAGCAATTCAATCGTACAAACATATAGAAATCTTGCACCTATGCCTACTAATCATTCACATGTACTTTATAGTTTATAACCTTATATTGGTAAGATTTGGATAACCATATATGTCATTGTATGACCTAAGTAAATATTTATATATTATAAAAAAATATTGCAAATGTTATACGTTAAAAATGCCTTTTCTTTATAGTATTAAGTTTACTGGCGTCCAATCTATTAATTATTATAGGTTTAACTAGTTATATTTTACTTCTTTTTAAAGATATTGTCAGTTTAACTTATGTCATACTTTATGTATAATATTATATGTAAGATTTTTTTTTTTTTTGCATGATTCAATAAGGTTTACAATAATATTTTTTTTATTTTTAAAATAATTTGATATAATTAAGTATTACTATAACTAATGCATAAAAGATAGGTTGATTGAAGACAAGTCACCATTTGTTAGGCATTTCCCTTATGCATGTATATGCTAATTTTATATTTTATCTTTTAAAATAAATTAAAAAATTAGTTTAGAGCCATAACTAAAAAGCTTTTATTAGTACATAGTGTAATATTTAATAAATACATATAGGCACTCAAGGCATGATCTCACCGTAGCTGAATGAATAGGTGCAAGTCATTTAGTCTTAAATATATTTTTTAGAAAAAAAATTAGGGAGCACATTAGTCACTTTTATCCTAATAATTTAAAATTATTTCTTTAATATTGAAGGTAAGCTTGCACGAAAAAAAATGATAATTATTGGCATTTCACTGATCTTTGAAAGATTTTCAATCTAACATCACTTCAAAATAATATTTATACTTTCTAATTTCATGCTTGTTAGTTCTCTTATGAAATCATCGTAACTTCATACCACTATAATTAAAAAAAACACTCTAAACAAGAGATTGCAGAGAATTTAAAGCTTTATTATAAATCTTATAATAAAATACCATCAAAATCTACTTATATAGAATATATCAATTGGCTCCTATATAAGTCCTAGAAAGGCATCCTAAACTCTTGAGATCAAGATATTAATTATAAATTTAATTTGAAACAATCATAAGACAACTCCAAAGAAGTACAAAGGGAAACCATTTAAGAGTTTCTAACTAATAATGACTATTTAAATTTAAAAAATAATTGATGCGAGAGCCATGATCATATCCTCGGGGTAGCCTGGCGGATACAAGTGATGGAAGAAAGGGTGCAGTTAAGATTAAGTTATTGTGCAAATAAAGAGCCGCTGAGTTCAGGCTCGGCTCGGCCCGGCTAAGTTGCGCCCCAAAGCGACGTGGCAACGCTAGGACTCCGGCCGCCTCCTACTTGGCCCTTGGAGCCCCGCAAGAGCCCGCGAGTTCGAGGCTTCGAGGCGTCTCGTTTCTCGATGACCGCACGCCTCCCATTCATCAGATGCACTCGTCGATCTCCTTTGCTTCCATTCTGGGAGGAGTGGAGCCTCGTGGCATGGGGGGAATGTAACAAATATATAATATAATAATATAAAAGAGAAAAAAAAAAAAACACCTCCTAGAAACCGAACCGTTGATAGTTTTGACTTATAACTTCTTTTAAAAAAAATTCAATTTTTTTTTCTGCCGGCCTGAACGGATTAGGATCCTGCTTTGCTTGGCTGGATGGCGTTGCAAATCCGTGACGGAATAAGCTTAGAGATCGGTCACGGTTGCATTCAAAAATAGTTTGGCAGCTCCAACGTTGGCCACGAGAAACTTTCATCGGCGGCAACCCTATTGAAGAAGGATGAGTTGCATGGCGATACGAGCGTAGCCTCGAGTTAGGTTGATGAATCGAGACGGGCTTGCATGTGGATTAGAGATTGGCTAGGTTGTTGATGGATAGAGATGGCACCCAACCTCTCTAGCGAGTTGTTACGTGTTATATTTGCTTATATCTTTTGGTCTCGAACTCGAATATTTTTTAAAAATAAATCGTTGCAAAATTTCCATCTAAAGCAGGAAAGCGTATGATTATTTAGATCTCATATTTATTTTAATATTATCAAAATCTAAGGATTTGGCCTAACGAATCATTCAAAACAAAAAGTAGAAGAAGAAGGGAGAGAAGAAGGATAGGATAAAACACGCGCGCTTTCTTCTCCTTCTTCTTCTTCAATCGACTGGCTTGATGCAAGGTATTATTAAAAAGAGAAGATCAATCTCTCTGTTTGTTGATCCTGTTCAGAAGGGCTCCACGCCCAGGAAATGGATTCGCCAACACGCTACTTCCCTCTGCCTCCATCTTCTTCATCGGAATCCCTTCGGTTCTTCACCCCTTCGTTCCACTTCCCTCCTCAGATTCTCCAACTGCTGTTCCCCTTCAGCCTTCGTCTCTCCCTCCTCTCTGCTCTCCTCCCCTTCAACTTCGACTCCTGATCCCCCTCGCTCTCCTCCTCCCCAGCTATAAACCTATGCCCCTTGCTCAAAAATCCCACCTTTCTTCCATTGCCTATGTTCCCAGTTCCCATCTCCTCATTGCTTCCAATGCCCACGCTCTTTACCTCGAAATCTCCACCAAAAATTCCATCTTTTCTCCCTTCCATCGGTCTCCAATCCCTCCCCGAAGAACCCATCTCTCCTTTCGATCTCAAATCACCTGAAACCCTCATTTGCTTCTCCAAATAACCCATCCTGCCACTCCTCGAAGCCTTCGAATCCCTCATCAAACTTCCGTAATCCCTCGCTTCTTCCTTTGAATCTCCGCTAAAAATTCCGTCTTTCCTCTCTTCCTTCCATCTCCGATCCCTCTCCAGCTTTCCCTGCCCGCCCGCTTGAACGCGGGGGATCCTTCCGCCCATGGAGGTCCCCAGGAGCTCGAAATCGACGCGGGCCCAGCCGGCCTTGTCCTCGCTGTCCCACCCGAACCGTTCGCCGATCTCGAGAAGGTTGGAGACAGGGGACTCGGAGGAGCCTCGGCGGCCGTCGCCGTTGAGGATGCGCTCCGCCGATTCCCACTCGATGTGGTCGCGGTAGAAGGGGTCGCGAAGGACCTCATCGGCGAGGCAGGCCCAGTGCTCGAAGTCACGGGCGCGGAGATTCTTGGAGACCCAGAGGAGGTATTTAGAGGGGAGGGAGCCGAGCATTCGGCCCTTGTGCTTCCCGAAGTCTATGACTCGGTCCCTCGCGGGGAGGTTTTGGGGGTTGGGTTTGGGGCGAGAAGAATAACAACAGATCGGGCGGAAGAGGGGAAGGAGAGGAGGAGAAGGGGAGGAGAGTGGAGGGCGGAGTTGGGAGCAGGGGAGATGAAGCAGATGCATAGATAGGGAAAGAAGGAAAAGGCAATGGAAAGGAGAGCACGAGAGATGAAGCAGAGGAGAAATGTTATCCCATACGCACGTGAGAGGTACGTGAGGAAAAGACATGGGTTGCTTCGATCACGTGAACGGGAAAGTGGATGATCGCGACCGTCCATTTGCAGTGCCCCCTGTGGTAGGGTTGGGGGGAGCCGTCCCTTCGGAATAAGGCCAAAATTAAGTAGGTTTGCATCAAATTAAGGGTAAAACCTACCATTTTAGCATCTTTTGTCATGCTCTTTTATGTTTAGAAACTGTTTGGTTTTACTGCTGAGCTAATCGTTCGCCAACAGTTGCCATCAATCACTTAAAAATACTCTATCAGCTAATCCAAACAATATCTTATGTAGATTATTATTCTTTAAGATTACTTCTTTTTAGAATATTTTGGTTACATAAAAGAAAAAGTACTTTGCTTGTGAGTGAGACTTAGTTTTGACTAGGATACCGTGCTCTGCTGGGAGGTAATTGAATCGAAAATTTAAGATAAAGATTTGTTAAAAAAATTATATATATATTACTAAATCTCCTTTGTTGCCGTCGGAATCTGTTCTTTGACTCGAATGCGATCGACCTTCTGATCTGGGCTTTCTCCTGGACGGATCTGCACAGAAGTCCACACGCGAGAGGCATTGGAGGTGGCCCTCCGCGGAAGACTCCGATGCTCAAGTCAGTGGGGGTCGACAATCAAAAGAAATAAGGAGAAGGATCTCTCTGGAGAGTCCCTCCAGGGGTGGCCAATTGGAGCTCTAGGGGAGCGCCGACGAGCAGTGAAGAGGGCAGAGAGTGAGTGAGTGAGAGTGAGAGTAAGCTAGTGAGCCAGGGGCTGTGAGCGCATACCTGAGAGAATCTGAGAATGTCATATTTTAGGCAATCACCTGGATCTTGAGCGCCTTCTGGAGGTTCAAAGGTTGTTAGGATACGGGACAATTCGAATCAAGCTGTTATAAGGCCGGTGGGATCCGTATCTTGTTCGTTGAAGGATCGACGGCTGAAAGGGCCCTCTGACGGCTTGAGATCTGATGAGTGCGTAGGTCCTAGGCCGTTACTGTAGTTCCTAGGCCACTCCTCGATATGATCCTTTGTTTGGGATTCCGATACGCTAGGCCTGGGCTCTCCCGCATCGGGTTCCACGGAGGTGTGCGTCGAGCCATGGATTGCTCGGGGGTTACTCGGAGAAACGGGCTATGGGTAGCTCGGGGGAACCGAGCTATAGATAGCTCAGGGAAGCCGAGCTATGGGAAGCTGGTGGAAGCTGAGCTATGGGTAGCTCGGAGAAGCCGAGCTATGGGAAGCTTGTGGAAGCCGAGCTATAGATAGCTCGGGGGAGCCGAGCTATGGGAAGCTTGTGGAAGCCAAGCTATAGGTAGCTCGGGGGAAGCCAAGCTATGGGAGGCTCGTGGAAGCCGAGCTATGGGTAGCTCGGAGAAGCCGAGCGATGGGAAGCTCGTGGAAGCCGAGCTATAGGTAGCTTGGGGAGCTGAGCTATGGAAGCTCGTAGAAGCCGAGCTTCGGGAAGCTCGGGGGAAGCCGAGCTATGGGAAGCTCATAGGAGCCGAGCTATGGATAGCTTGGGGGAGGCCGAGCTATGGGAAGCTCGTAGGAGCCGAGCTATGGGAAGCTCGTAGAAGCCGAGCTACGAGAAGCTCGTAGAAGTCGAGCTATGGGAAGCTCGGGGGGAGCCGAGCTATGGGAAGCTCGTAGGAACCGAGCCGGGGAGCCGAGCTACAGGAAGCTCGGGGGAAGCCGAGCTATGGAAGCTCGGGGGAGCCGAGCTATGGGTAGCTCGAGGGAATGGAGTTATGGATAGCTCGGGGGAGCCGAGCTACGGGAAGCTCGGGGGAGCCGAGCTACGGGTAGCTCGGGGGAGCCGAGCTATAGGAAGCCCGGGGGAGCCGAGCTATGGGAAGCTCGGGGAAGTCGAGCTATGGGAAGCCCGGGGGGAGCCGAGCTATGGGAAGCCCGGGGGGAGCTGAGCTATGGGAAGCTCATGGAAGCCGAGCTATGGGTAGCTCGGGGGAGCTGAGCTATGGGTAGCTCGGGGGGAGCCGAGCTACGGGAAGCTCGGGAAAGAGCCGAACTATGGGTTGCTTGACCCGTTGGATCACATTAGTTAGCTCGTTCTTTAGGGGCGTAATGTAGCGGGGGGATGGGGCTGATCTTAGCTTCTTCGCACGGTTATCAATGCAATGACGATTTTACCCCTCAACATATGCCCCCCACTCCCTAGTTCAAAGCGTAGGTTCGGGCGTAGGGAGTATAGACTTAGGTGGTGCGATTCGAACGGGGGGACGTGTGTTTGATAGCCCACGCAATGATGCCCTAATTAATGCGGTGGGACCGTTTTGCCTTTTCGAGGTGGATCCGTCATTCCTTAGGGGCGAAGGCAACAGCTGGGAAGGCACCACGTATGAGATCTCGATTTTCACGGCGCCCATAGTGGTGGTTCCGGATGTCTTGGTTGGGACGCCTCGTCTTCACCCTGAGGCGGTTTTCCTTGGAAAAACGGAGTCGAGGCGGCGCCCTCCCTATTTGTAGCGCTCTCTCGCTTTCCCTTAAGAGAGCTTCGTCTTTCTGTTCTCACAGCAATTTGTTGCTCAGCGTCTCTTGCGATTGAAGACATGGTGAGTCCGAGTGATCAGGCTTTGGAGGTGACCTTAGCGGACCTGGAGCGGATACGCTGTCTGTACAAGATCCCCCAGGATGTTATCTTGCTGCTCCCAACGGCTGAGGATAGGGTAACATTCGGATTGGGAGATGGAGTGTTCTGCTACGAGGAAAGTTTGAGGGCGGGCCTTAGGTTTCCTCTTCATCCGCTGGTGCGAGAGGTGATGAAGTTTTACAATATATGCTTCACCATGGTGGCCCCCAACAGTTGGCGCAACCTCATTGGGTTCATTTTGTTGTGCAACCGTGTTGGAGTGACTGCGACCCTTCCGATGTTCAGGGTATGCTTCAATTGGTCTATGGGAAGGCCTCAGAGTGGCCCTACATCGGCCTCCGGAGGTCCTTCAAGATGATCTCCGATAATCCGTCGTCGATAAAGAAGTGGACGTCATGATTCTTCATCGTTGTGGGGAATATCGGCTCGGATTTCCCCCGGGTATGGGGGCAATACGTAAAGGATCCGGAAGCGCACCCGGAGTTAATCGAGTCGAAGAAGAGGGATCTGATCGTGTTGCGCGTGGTCGGGCGCTTCCGGCTAGTGTCCTTCTATTGGAGGACGCTCTCTTCACGGCCGGATTGAGTCCCGTTGATCCTCGCGGTGAATTTCACTTCATAGCCAATAGTTTAATGTGACTCCATCTTCGATTTTTGTGCGAGCTAACGGGCGAATCACATTGCCCCTGTAGCCGAAAAGTCGGCGCTCGCAGACCAGATGAGGGAGGAGCTGGGAAAGCGTCACAGGAGATCCGTCTCTAGCAGCAAGCATCGGGCCAGAAGAGGCCCTGCCCCTTTGGCTCCCACCCTAGGGGGATCAGGAGAGACGGTGATGACCGGCGCTCCTCGTCGCCATGGACCGGAGGCATCGAAGTTCCAGCGGTGCATGATCTTTCGGCGGCGGAGGAGGGTCTGTCCGGAGGTGAAAGTCGGGATGTTGCGGGGATTTTAGAGGAGGATGCTGGAATTTCCTCCCCGCCCGTCGTCGTTCTATCCGACGATGGCGAGGGAGAGACGTCGATTGGCTTGGGGGCCCCCGCAGGCAGGGCGGTTCAGTCTCCCTCATTGGAGGCCAGTGGTTTGGAGAGGTTATAGGCGGAGGTGGGAGCGACCTCCGGTTCCATCGAGGCGGGGGAAGTGGTCACGGCTGCTAAGGTTCGGCCTGGGCCGCTGGTAGGAGAGCCAGCAAGCAACGAGGAGATGGCCGAACCTGCAATCGAAACTCGCGGGGGGCTTTCTGGTGAAGGGTCTTCCGCCGAGGCACAGGAGGCTTCGAGGGGAGCCGAAGTTCCTGAAGAGTCTGTTGTGGGTAGGGGGATTTCCGAGGAGGTAGAAGCAAAAGAGGAGGAAGAAGGAGAAGGAGGGGAAGAAGGAGGAGGAGGGGAGCCATCGAGCGAAGGGGATGTTCGGGCCGGGGCTCCCCTCGCCGGAGTCGAAGTGCTTGAGGCTTCTCAAACGAGGGCTCTGGTGGTGGAAGCCGGCCTACCGAGGGGCTCATGGATCGCGGGTGCCCAGGTTGGCTCCATGAGCGCAGACTTTCACTCACGCGACCCGGAGGTGAGTGCCAACTTCTCCGCTCTGATGCGGTCCGCGTTCCAGGGGGGAGAGAGTTCCTCGACGGAAGGGAGTTATCCAGAGGACCTTGTTGAGATGGACTTTAGATTCACCGGGGCACGGATGAGGCTTTTCTTCTCCCCGAGATTGACGATCTTGCTCTCACGAGGATCGTACAGATTACGCATCTCGGGTAAGTAATCGCACTGATGTAGGGTCTTTAGTCAGCTAGTTCGACTGTATTCTTTATGTATGCAATCTTCTTTTTTTTTTTTGCAGAACACCCTGATCATAAGGGCGCTGAAATGGTGCTTGCATCTGTCTGTTGGGGCTTGGGATCGGGCCCGCCAGGAGGTCGATCACCTCAAGGAGAGGGTGGATTCTTCAGATAAACTTTCCCGAGCCCTGGTGGTCCTTCAGAGGGAGCTCGAGGAGGCTCGCAGGATTCTGGCAGTTGAGAGGGAGAGAGCCTCTCAACTCGCTACACAGGTCAGTGAGCTCCAAGGCTTCCGTGAGCAATCCGAGAAGGCTAGTCTGGAGCTTTCTCAGGCCAAGGCGGAGCACGAGAGCAAGGTTAAATCCATGCAACAGTTTTTTGATAAAAGGTGGGACCAGTTGAAAGCCAGCCATGCCGAGGATAAAGGCAACTGGAGCAAAAAGCTCGAGGAGGAAGAGCATAGGTGTCGGCGGTAGCAGGACCACCTCACCCACCTGACTAAAGAGCTCCCTGACACAAAGGATCGGCTAAAATGGTCGGATGAACAAGCTACCCGACTTTCTGATGAGCTCGACTACGCCCGTCAAGAAATTGGAGAAACCCAGTCCCGGATGGATGAGCTAAAAGAGAGCCTTCGCCAAAACCAATCGGCTAAGTCTAGGGCTCTCAATAGGGTCCAAGTGCTGGAGGGTGAGCTAGCCCGACGGGAGGAGCAGGTAGGGCGCTATTTGTTTTACCCACTTTGGTCTTTCAACTCTCGCTTTACTTGGCTTTTTTCCTGTAGTTGAACAGGGTGAGCCAAGAGTTTCAGGGGCGGTTGGCGGCATTTGGAGAGGAGGCGGCCTCGAGGCACCGAAGGATCTCCGAATTGGAGAAACAATTAGCTGAGGCAAACGCGCGGGTCTCTTCAGCGGTGGAGGAGTACAAGAACTCTACCAAGTTTGTCGATGAACGCAAGGCGGCCTGCGCCGATGATTCCAGCTCGGCGAAGAGGAGGCGCAGGCTAAGATCGCCCAGACTTATCCTGACCTGGACCTGTCCTGTTTGGAGGCCGAGTATTATGAGGCACGCACCCCGGGGGTTGAGGAAGACGAATATGGAGAAATTTCTGACGTTGATCTCGAAGCTGTTCTGGGAGTTGACGTTGCCGCCGAGGTACCCCGGCGAGACACCATCGAGAAGGGGGTCCAAGCGATGCCCCCGCTGGCGCTGCTGCAGGAGATGTTGGGCCTGATCCCAAGTCTTGACCCTTTGGGGGGCCATATGTATTTTTTCTCTCTTTCGTTTTGTAGTTTGACTGGAAATCAATAGACGGACCAACCGTTTCTCATTTGTTTGTCTTTCCTAGATGGTTTCCCGTCTCGAATTTTGAAAGAACATCCTAGTCGAGGCCAAGGCATAGGGATAGCCCCGATGAAAGAGTCGAGCGACAACATAGCCTGGTACAAAGGGAGGTTGAGAGACGATTCAATTCGGCTTAGGCCGAATGACACAATGGTTCGACTAGGTCTGAAGAATGAAATAGCTCGGCTAGGGCCGAGGGACGATGTAGCTCGGCTAGGGCCGAGGGACAAAGTAGCTGGGCTAGGGCCGAGGGACGGTGTAGCTCGGCTAGGGCCGAGGGACAAAGTAGCTCGGCTAGGGCCGAGGGACGGTGTAGCTCGGCTAGGACCGAGGGACAAAGTAGCTCGGCTTGGGCCAAGGGACACAGTAGCTCGACTAGGGCCGAGGTAATCCACCTTACCAGTGACCAGACTGTGGTCGCGCCTTCGACGAAAAGAGGGGGGTTTGTTGATCCTTCGCTGTCACCCCTTTATTCTTTCTGGTAAAGAGTGGGTTTGGCCTTTGCATCCATTTATTACCCCTGTCGGTGTTTTGTCTTTTCCAAGGCGGGTCAATTTTTGTTTCACCGAAGTGGGTGGTACGACTCTGCGGCCAACAAAAGGTCGTCCAACACTTTCCAACGAACCAGTGCTATGTTGATCTTTCCCGATATGGGCTGCTTTGGCGTGTGGTGCAGGTGCTTTTTTGCCATTGGAGGATGTCGTTTTCGCAGGGCGATCCCTCGAATCCGCCAGTATACGCAGGATCGGCGGACGATTTTCTGTATTTAAAACTTGTGATCCGGGATCAGAGACAATCTTTTGTCATGCGTCACAGCTCGGGCGACGCGCTTAGTGCGCATTATGGGGCGCTGTTTTCATTTCAGGAGGTCACATGGTGGCGCGGGCTTGGCGTTTCGAATCTCGGGGCTTTCCGCTCTGATAGCTGTTCTCGGTCCGTCTTCGCCTATAAAAAGGGAAAAGAGGGCTGTCGTTGGGCCATCTCAAAGTTTTCTTTTCTGTAAACTGTGGAGGCGCACACAATGCCTGTTTCTTTGGGGCTTAGAGCGGGAGGATCGAGCTTTTCTCCTGCAAGTCGTCGTTGTCCTCCGGACAGTTGGGGTGACGAAGGAGCCATCGGGGGGTGGCTTGCCCTCAAGAAAGGAGCTCTGGAGATCGTATGGAGAGCGCACAGGAGGTCCGTAGAGATTGCATGGAGAGCGCACATATACGCTTCCCGTGTGACCTTTGTGGTTCACCTTTGGGGACGTACGGTAGGAAGTGCACGCGGACTTCCCATGGCTTGCGTGAATTTCTCCTCCTCCCCTGGCCTAGATCCCCGGGCTCGTCCGCTCGAAAAATCTTCTGCCACGTGAGGAGGGGGTGATGGTGTGCCGCTGCTGGTACATTGCCTTTCGACTTGGGCAATGGCTAGCTGTACACACTAGATTTGGGGGAGTGCCCTGGTATCAGGGTCTGCGAGCTTCCTTCCTACTCGTCGGAGGGCCCTTCAGTTGGGTGGTTTGGGGTAAAAACCTGTCCACTCTTTCTGATTTCTCTGATATCTCGGTTGGGATGCCGAGATATCATTATTAACCGAAGCTGGTCGCAATGGTTGGGCCATGTCGTCCGCTCATTATCGGCTCGAGATGACTGGTTCGTGGTTTGCCTGATTTGTTAGACCGGACGCCGGAGCATCACAGTCGCCCGGAGCTGCTTTGGAGTAGTTTGCCCGAGTTTTGTACTCGTTTTTATTTCATGCATTTCAATGCACTTGTAATGCCTCTCAGGCGGTTGTAATTGGTTTCGATGGTAATGAAATAAAGAAAGTTTTGTTCTTTCTCTTAATTTATGTCTCTTTTGTGCCGAGAGTTATTGTTGGCAATGAAACGAGGTGCGGGATATCGTTCGTTCTTGCCGAGGATCCCGCACTATTCGACCTAGTCGGGGCTCATAAGCTGCCCGAATTCAGATGGAAACCTGGAGATTGTTCGGCAGTGGAACATATTCCTTAACTTTGGCCAAAGCTCAGAGATTTATTACTCGACCCTGCCGAGGTTCTGAGATTTATGGCTCGGCCCCGCCGAGGTTCGGAGAACTGTTGCCCACCCAGCCGAGGTTCGGAGATTTATGGCTCGGCCCTGCCGAGGTTCGAAGATTTATGGCTCAGACCAGCCGAGGTTCGGAGAACTGTTGCCCAGCCCAGCTGAGGTTCGAGATTTATGGCTCGGCGGGATGACTTGGTCACCACCGAGACTCATGATATTTGGTTCCTGCGAGATTTGGTGCGGAACGCCAAAGCAGAACGGGCGGCGCATGGATACAACCGACATTTATGATTTGGCTACTTCCGAGGGAAGCGGGTCATCGTCGGTTGCTGACGCTCTTTTTCTTCTCGCGCTTTCCAAAGGGCGGCCGATTTAAGGCAATTTGGAGGAGTCTCGAGGGCATTTACTCCGCAAGGGCCCGGCAGATCGGGAGGAACCCAGTTTCTAGAGAAGGAAGGGGGTTCCCGAGTAATTCATTGATGTTTACCGATTTCCCTCGGGAAGGAGCACGACCCCTCGCGTCCTGTGGGCGCCTGTCAAAGCAGCGACACACGACCGATTCTCATGGGTCGGTATTTATGGCCCGACTGATCGAGACACTCGCCTGAGGGGTATAAATACAGATGACAGGGATGCCAGTGTTTACCATTCCTTTGGCTAGCCTCTCAACAGCTCTCGACATGGCCTCTCAAGGTGGAGAGCAATCATCCAATGGATCAGGCGTAGCAAACAACGGCCGTGGGGGCTCCAAGGGGAGCTGTTCCACCGTCATGGTTGACGGCCTGGCCTTGGCGTCAGCCTTCGCAAGCCACGAGCAGCTTGAGAAGGTGGTCGAGGAGTACCTTGCCATCTCCACGAGGGAGATCGAGGCCCTTCGCCGGGTCGCACACCGGCAGGAGGGGGAGATTGCGTCCCTCTGCCAGTGAGTCGCCGATCTGTCCCAGCATGTGGAAGACCCGGCAGCTCCTGGGGGAGATGTTAGTATTGGGAATTGTATCCTAAAGCCAATCATTTGATGATTGTGTTGATGTAAATTATATATAAATTGATATATTAATAAAAGTTATTTGGCAGTTTATTCATTACAATAACATCTTCTTAAAACTCCTAATAGTAATGAAGCCCTCAAGATCTTCCTTCATGATAAAGAAGGATTTATCTTTGAAGGTCCTTAAAAGAGTTCGCGACCAAATGATATACTATGACAGGGCTATAGTACTATCAATTATAGGACGTTGTATATCATATTTGTTGGTTGTCCTCTTAACCAAGGAGTGTAGAGACACTGGTATGACATACAGGTGGAAGTGTAGGAGTACATTTCACCAAACGTGACTCATTTCTGGATACTCTACTGTCAAGAGTTAATCCGAGAAGATATAGGTATAAGTATCCTTCAGGCCTGAAGATCACAACCAGTGGCTTACAAGAAACTCATTGTACTTAGGTGCCAGACCACCTAGATTTTAATCCAGCTATGAAAGGTTACTGGGTACAGTCAAGTACTTGTGGTAGTCAGTTGTGGATCAAGATGAAATTTGACCTATCCCGTTAAAAGAAGAAATGCTTGTGTTTCAATTTAGCAAGACCTTGGCCAAGGCACTTCATGTGAAAGTCACACGATCACTAAAATTGAAATCACTTTATGGATTTGCTGTTTAGAGTTGACAGGCTCTTAAGCCATCCTTAGCATTTGTGGTCAAGATGATGAATTATACGGCAACTGTTTCTTAGGGTTCTTGGAGTTTGCTTGATAACTCTTTGACCTATCCAGACGTTGGGTTCATTGCTAGATGGGCACATCGATTAGTATCGAAAATTGTTTCTATGCTACCGGCTTAGGTTCGAACCTAGAGAGTCACACGCATAGAAGTTTCCTAGGATGATCTATTTGCTGATCAACGATTGAGAATCGTATATAATTTAATTATCAATTTGATTGATTAAATTATCTCAATTGGATTAAGTACAAGTGAATAAGATTCAATTTGGTTTAAGTCTATTAGAAGGACTAATCAATTTCAAATATTGATTTAAAATTAGATTTGATTTGGATTTAAATAGATTCAGGATTAGCCAAATTTGATTTGGGCTAGGACCATGATCTATATTGGTTTAATCCAATAAATTCAAATTAGCTTAAAACCAAAAATCAAACCCCATGTGTGAAAAAGGTTTTCTCGCATGATGAGATAACTAAAATCTCATCTCATGAGAAATTAAATTCTCATGCAGAATTTAATTTATAACTTTTAGTCTTCTTCAAATGATTTTCAAGTTCAAGAAAATAAATTTTGCTAAAATGTGCCTCTTTGGAAGAGCACTTCACACAACTTTCCGTGCATTGACAAGTGTATGAATTAATATGCCTCTTTGGAAGAGCACTCCACACAACTCTCCGTGCATTCACAAGCATGTAAATTAATGTGCCTCTTTGGAAGAGCACTCCACACAACTCTTCATGCATTGATAAGTGTGTGAATTTAATGTCTCTTTGGTTTTTACAAAAACAGCGGAATTCTAAATGTTAGAATTCAATATGCTGGCTAATATGAAACTATAAATAGAGGACATCCCTCACCAGATAACATAACACAAGATCAAAAGAGATCAAAAATTC
This sequence comes from Calamus simplicifolius, assembly GCA_900491605.1. NCBI lineage: Eukaryota > Viridiplantae > Streptophyta > Magnoliopsida > Arecales > Arecaceae > Calamus > Calamus simplicifolius. The sequence goes on from UESW01004275.1 coordinate 976,877, forward strand.
TAAACAGTTAGAACCAAGTGTTACAGTTCTAAGAGTTAGAACAAAAAATTCTGGTGTGATTTTAGTGTTAGCAAAAGCTTGATGGATCTTGAAGGAAGATTTAAGTGGAAGAATTCAAGATCAGCAAAATTATTTTTTGCTAGCACTCCCGGAAATCCGATCATTCGGGGGCTTCGCGTGGACAATACTAGAGGCTGGACGATTGAACGGCTGCAGAGCACAAAGGATTTACCTACTGTTCTTAAGGTGAGTGATTTGATCCTTAGATCTTAAGGCAGGCTTCAAGATGAGTAGTATGACTTCTCATCTTGAAGATAAAGATATGATCTTAATTATTTAATTTATATGCAATACTTAGATCAAACGATCTTATAATATAAGGCAAAGATATGATCTTAATGCATGTTAGAAAGATTAATATGTAATCTTTAAATTTTCACATTGATAATTGTTATCAAATTTTAAAATATGCATGCCTCGAGGATTAACTCTCCCAACAGTTAGGCCTATGCGAAGGCCGTTTTCCTTTCTTTCATTACTTTTTTCTTTCCTTCTGTACTTTTTTTTCTTACAATTAATAAAGAAAAAGGTCTTTTTTGGCGATTTATTGTTCTCTGATGAAATCGTCGTTTAGCTCATAAAAGAGGTAAAATCGCTCGCTTCTGTTTGAACAGATGGGGGACCTAGGTGGTCCCGTGGGCTTATGCGCTAAGTCATGGTCTCATTTGTGGAGCGAGACAGGCGCTTGGGCGGTAAGATACAGGGATATCATTCGAGGATTTAGCAGTAGGGGGGATTCTCCGATTTTGTCTGGGGTCCGTGGGCGGCCGTGTAGGGCCTGCCGAGGCCTTTAGGGATTTGCTAAAGGCGCAGACTTTGTTTCTGTTGGCGGTTTTGCATGGTGCGCATTTTTCGAACTGGCCAAAGTTCTGGGACTGTTCGGAAGTCCTTCAGCTTTAATCGAGGTTCGTGTGCTTTCGGTTTTTGCCGGGGCTTTACGTACTCCGGTTTTAACCGGGGCTTTAGAATTCATTGCTAGGCTCAACCGAGATTCGAAGACCTGTTGTTGGCCCAGCTACGGTTCAGAGATCAGTTGCTCGGCCCAGTCGAGGTTCGGAGAATAGTTGCTCGGCCCAGCCGAGGTTCAGAGAATAGTTGCTCGACCCTGCCGAGGTTCAAAGAATCGTTGCTCGGCCCTACTGAGGTTTGGAGAATAGTTGCTCGGCCCTGCCGAGGTTCGAGAATAGTTGCTCGGCTCAGCCGAGGTTCGGAGATCAGTTGCTCGGCCCAGCCGAGGTTTAGAGATCAGTTGCTCGGCCCAGTCGAGGTTCGGAGATCAGTTGCTCAGCCATGCCGAGGTTTGGAGAATTATTGCTCGGCCCAGCCGAGGTTCGGAGATCAGTTGCTTGGCCCAGCCGAGGTTCGGAGAATTGTTGCTCGGCCCAGCCGAGGTTCGGAGATCAGTTGCTCGGCTCAGCCGAGGTTCGGAGAATTGTTGCTCGGCCCTGCCAAGGTTCGGAGAATTGTTGCTCGGCCCAGCCGAGGTTCAGAGATCAGTTGCTCGGCCCAGCCGAGGTTCGGAGAATTGTTGCTCGGCCATGCCGAGGTTCGGAGAATTGTTGCTCGGCCCTGTCGAGGTTCGGAGATCAGTTGCTCAGCCCAGCTGAGGTTCAAAGAATAGTTGCTCGGCCCTGCCGAGGTTCGGAGATCAGTTGCTCGGCCCAGCCGAGGTTCGGAGATCAGTTGCTCGGCCCTGCCAAGGTTTGGAGAATTGTTGCTCGACCCAGCCGAGGTTCGGAGTTGCTCGGCCCAGCCGAGGTTCGGAGTTGCTCGGCCCAGCCGAGGTTCGGAGAATAGTTGCTCGGCCCAGCCAGGTTTGGAGATCAGTTGCTCGGCCCTGCCGAGGTTTGGAGAATTGTTGCTCGGCCCTGCCGAGGTTCGGAGAATTATTGCTCGGCCCAGCCGAGTTCGGAGAATTGTTGCTCGGCCCTGCCGAGGTTCGGAGAATTGTTGCTCGGCCCTGCCGAGGTTCGGAGAATTGTTGCTCGGCCCTTCCGAGGTTCTGAGAATTGTTGCTCGACCCTTCCAAGGTTCGGAGATCAGTTGCTCGGCCCAACCGAGGTTCGGAGAATAGTTACTCGGCCCTGCCGAGGTTCGGAGATTTTCCTGCTTGAATAGGTAACTCGATCGTGCCGAGGATTAGTAAGCAGCATCTATTTCTTTTCATGATTTTCAGTGATATAATTTGTGGTGATTTATGTCATGAATTATGAAACATTGTGCCGACAAAAATTTAAGGAAGCGAGCCTGTAGAGGGCGTACCCTACTAGTAGTACTTGCGGAGATTGTCCGAATTCCACGTCCGAGGGATGGATCTTCCACTTAGATCTTGCAGCTTGTAGGTCCCAGGTCCGACGATCTCCGCTACTTGGTAAGGGCCTTCCCAGTTTGGGGCCAGCTTTCCTTGCTCCAGCGGTTTGGAGACAGATGCTTTCCGGAGAACGAGGTCGCCAGGCAAGAAAGCTTTCCCTTTGACTCTGGAGGCGTGGTAGCGGGCCACTCTTTGCTGATAGGCAGCCACTCTGATCCGAGCTTTTTCTCTAATCTCCTCTACCAAGTCAAGGTTGGTGCGGAGCTGCTCATCGCTGGCTTCCTCCGAGTAGCTTTCCACCCGTAGAGAAGGGAGCCCTATCTCCACGGGGATGACGGCCTCTGTGCCGAAGGCCATTCGGAATGGGGTTTCGCCTGTGGGTACTCTCGGGGTGGTGCGGTAGGCCCACAGGACATGGTGCAATTCATCTGCCCACCTGCCTCGGGCCCTGGAGAGCCGAGCTTTGATCCCTTGAAGCAAGGTCCGGTTGGTTACTTCGGCTGCTCCGTTGGCCTGCAGATGCCCGATCGAGGTATGGTGGTGGGGGATCCTGTGCTCCTCGCAGAACTGGCGAAATTTCGGATTGTTGAATTGCCTGCCGTTGTCAGTGATGATAGTGTGCGGGAGGCCGAAGCGGCAGATGATGGACTTCCATACGAAATCCCTGGCCCGAGCCTTGGTTATTTGTGTAACTGCCTCCGCCTCGACCCATTTGGTGAAGTAATTTATGGCGATGAACAAGAACTTCCGTTGCCCCGTGCGAGCGAAAATGGGCCAAGAATATCCATTCCCCACTTGATGAAGGGCCAAGCGGAGGATATGGGGACCAGGCTGGCGGAGGGGAGCCTCTGAATGCTTGAGTGCCTTTGGCATGGGTCGCAAGCTCGTACAAGGTCGTCTGCATCCTTTTGCATGGTTGGCCAATAGTAACCTTGACGCAGCACCTTGTCGCACAGGGACCGGCTCCCCAGATGGTTGCCGCAAATCCCCTTGTGCACCTCCCGAAGGGCGTAATCAGCTTCAGATGGGCGGAGGCATATGATCTGTGGCATAGAGAAGGACCGCTTGTAGAGCTGGTCATCAATTAGCACATAGTGGATGGCTTGCAGTTTTAGCCTTCTAGCTTCCCTTCGATCGGTCGGGAGTGCCCCTTCTTTGAGGTACTTCAGGATGGGGTCGAACCATGATGGTTCGGCCTCAACTTGCATTACACGGTCAGCTTCCACGATACTAGGTCTTTCCAAAGTCTCCAGGTGAAATTTTTGTTCGGTGTCCATTGATTCCGCGGTCGCCAGTCGAGATAGCAGGTCGGCACGGGCATTTTCAGATCTAGGGATCTGAATGATCTCAAATTCGGAAAATGGGAGAGTAGGCTCCGAACCTCTTGGAGATATCGGATCATGTTCGGTTCCCGGGCCTCAAACTCCCCTCGCACGTGACTTGCCACCAGCTGGGAGTCGGTGAAGGCATTCAGGCTCTCCACCTTAAGGCTGCGGGCGATCCGGAGACTGGCCAGCAGAGCTTCATATTCAGCTTCATTGTTGGAGGCCGGGAAGGAGAAGCGGACGCCGTATTCAAAAGTTGCCCCCTCCGGACTGGTGAGAACCAAACCTGCGCCGAAGCGATGGGCATTGGATGACCCGTCGACATGGAGGAGCCATCGGGCGCCAGTTTTTGGTTCCTCGGAGGAGTCGGGGGTGGAGCCGTCCTTGGGGATGGTACACTCGAGGAGGAAGTCGGCTAACACCTGAGCTTTGATGGCCGGGCGAGGCTGAAATCGAATGTCGTGCTCGCTCAGCTCGACGGCCCACTTAGTCATTCTCCCTGATGTCTCCGGGCGGTGGACCACCGCCTTGATGGGTTGGTCAGTCAGGACTGTCACAGAATGCACCTGGAAGTATGGCCGCAACTTTCAAACTGAGGTGATCAAGGCCAACACCATCTTCTCAATCCGGCTATACCTCGTCTCCGCGTCGCGGAGCAACTTGCTGACATAATAAATTGGCTTCTGGACCTTGTTTTCTTCTCTGACCAGCACCGAGCAAACGACACCTTCCGAAACAGCCAGATATAGGAATAATGTCTCCCAGGATTTGGACTGCTGAGGAGTGGGGAAGAGCCGAGGTACTTCTTGAGATCTTCGAATGATTTTTGACACTCAGGGGTCCACTGGAAGTTCTTAGCCGACCGGAGAGTTTTGAAGAAGGAGAGGCATCTTTCGGCTGAGCGCGCCACGAAGCGGTTGAGAGCCGCTATCCTCCCGGTTAGGCGCTGGACTTCTTTAATAGATGCCGGGGGCGCCATCTGCTGGAGAGCTTGGATCTTATGGGGGTTAGCTTCGATACCCCGCTGGGAGACCATGAAGCCAAGGAAATTCCCAGAGTTAACGCCGAAGGCGCACTTAGTCGGATTGAGCTTCATCTGATACTTGCGGAGTGTTGCAAAGCTCTCCGAGAGATCCTCGATGTGCTGTGACACTTCTTGCTCTTAACCAGCATGTCGTCGACGTATACTTTCATGTTCCGGCCGATTTGTTCTTTGAAGACCTTGTTGACCAGCCTTTGGTAGGTAGCTCCTACATTTTTAAGACCGAAAGGCATAACACGGTAACAGTAAGTACCTCGGTCAGTTTGAAGCAGTCTTTTCTCATCTTCGGGGGCCATCCGGATCTGGTTGTAGCCGGAGTAGGTGTCCATGAACGTCAACATTTGGTGACCCGAGGTGGCATCCATGAGTTGATCAATTCAGGGGAGAGGGAAGCTGTCTTCGGGCATGCTTTGTTGAGGTCGGTGAAGTCGATGCAGATCCGCCACTTGCCGCTTGACTTCTTTACCATGACAACATTCGACAGCCAGCTTAGGTAATTCACCTCCCGAATGAAGTTCGCCTTGATGAGCTTATCAACCTCCTCCTCAATAGCTCTCTTCCGCTCTGGAGCGAAACTCCTCTTCTTTTGCTTGACGGGCCGGCACATGTCGTCCGCATTAAGGCGGTGGACAAGAACTTCGGGGCTGATCCTGGCATGTCGGAGGCGGACAAAGCGAACACGTCGGCATTGCTTCGGAGGAAGTCGATCAGCATCAGGTGTTTGGGGGCATTGAGGGCGCCAGTCAGGTTAACAAGATGACCAACTTGAGGGTGAAGAGGGCAAGATCATTGGTCGTAGTGAGGAAAAGAAGGACACACATAAAGGCAAACCATCCATACATTTCGTTTCACTTCTCGCCTCCTTTTTTTTGTTTATGGCACTGTCATTCCTGCAACGAGGCGTTGCAAAGAGAGAGAGCGGGAGAGAAAGGCAGAGGTAGGCCGCGCCTTCTGCGAATCGGAAGAGTTTTTAGTATTTGAAATGACGAAAATAGACGTAGGTTGATTTGATCAGACGAAAGTGAATAGACTAATGGAAGATGTGATAGAGGATGTTTTGGTAAATGTGAAGGAATGGTTTTCAAAATTCTTCAGGTTGTGGTGGTGAGCATCGAGGTCAGTTTATGCGTTCGGTAAGGAATATTTTCATCTCTGAGATCTATTTTATTTATTTTGAAAAAAGTTTTTTTTTCCTTATCAATCTAAATTTCAATCCGAAACTCAATTCGAATCCGATTTTTAAAAATAAAGTAAGGGTTGAGGTTTTACAAATAGGGTTAGATTTGATATTTTACAAATATGGTTAGGATTAGGATTGAGAAAAATTTGAGTTTCATGAGCCCAAATTGCACTCTTCATTCAACCTCAAGTCGGATAGGATCATAGGATAGAGTTTTTAGAGTTTTCTACATTCGTTCAGTCATTCGAAGCTGCTATTTGAGTTCGGATCTACTAAGCCTCTAACCCGACCCACATCAAAGGCATCACTTTAGTTAATGCAAGCCATACCCATATGCCCTGTCTGTAGTTTGTTTTGTTAATTTTTCTCTTTGGTGTCGTTTTGGTTTGCAAAAGGGCGAGAGGAGAACCCACTTTTCAAGTTGTACATCCCGGAAGGACCCGTGAAGAACAAAGGCCTGCCGAAAGGTTTTTAGGTCCGTGATTTCTTCTCGCACAAGTTTCAGCGATTGCCAATAAAATATCCTCAAAGTATGTTGGGTGCTAGCGATGGAGATCAAATCAAATAGCCTCGGTGATTGATCCTGACCTGTGAGACATGAACACAAGCAAAGAATCGATCCATAACGTCATTAAATAATAATCCTATCACGAAGCAATTGTAGAATATGTATTTATTAGATGTAAAGCTGGTGAAGGTCATCGTGTCAGCTCAGCACCTAATGAAGACTGATTGAAAGAAAGATTATTTGTGATTGAAACATCAATTCACTTCTTTTTAATAGTTCAAAAGGGGAGCAACAACTGCTCTTCCAAAACTAATCTAAGTTTATTCCAGTCAATTTGATATGATGTAAATGTAGTTGATTTCATAGAAAAGATTCTCAAATTAACATAACAAATCCACTCTTTTTCAAAAAGAGATAATAGCGAAGGAATTCCCCCACCCCACCAGATTTTATTCGATTCGCGAATGCAAGCCATAGTAAGCTGATGGATTAACATTTTCTTTTTGAATTAGGAGATATAATCTCTCTAGCCTTGCTCTGTATGCTTAACTAATTCCTTTTGTTCAGAATCGAATCACGGTCCTCTTGCTCAAGTGGCAAGAGATGATGATTCGCCAAGGATGTAGAAGTGTAGAACATGGCCTATTGGAGTAAACGCATGAGGGTTTGGGTTCAAGCTTTTCATGAAAGAGAGGAGCTTTGCCAGACCAGCCTCCACTGCCATTAGAACGACAAAAGATCAACTAAGAAACTACTTAATTTTGACCTTCAAGACTTCACTGCAGAAATATTAGCATCAGAGATGGAACATGACAGCTCGGCAAAGAAAGTTTCAGTCCAATTATTTACTAATAGCGATCAAAGGCCAAGACCATAACATAAACGAGATCACCATCTGATCTCAAATAATTTAGAGCTGCTGCATTGTTAGCATGAATGAATCCATTATGTCACTGTTTTTTTCATCGCTGAGGATACACTGAATTCTCCACTCAAAAACGAAAAAGCAATAATCACTACGAGGAACAAGGGTGAAGATAAATAAATGATCCAAGCATTCTGCAACAGATTTAATGAAGTCCAGATGACTGAAGCTGTAGCAAATACTGAAATACTAAACATTGATGTTTAAAAGTGCAACATTGATGAATAATAAAGACAAAATGCACAGCATATGAACCCTTTTGATATGCACTTGGTGAAATTTAATTATTTACACTCTCATTAGAACGACAAAAGATCAACTTACTGACCTTCAAGACTTCACTGCAGAAATATTAGCATCAGAGATGGAACATGACAGCTCGGCAAAGAAAGTTTCAGTCCAATTATTTACTAATAGCGATCAAAGGCCAAGACCATAACATAAACGAGATCACCATCTGATCTCAAATAATTTAGAGCTGCTGCATTGTTAGCATGAATGAATCCATTATGTCACTGTTTTTTTCATCGCTGAGGATACACTGAATTCTCACTCAAAAACGAAAAGCCAACGAGGAACAAGGGTGAAGATAAATGATCCAAGCATTCTGCAACAGATTTAATGAAGTCCAGATACTGAATAGCAAATTGAATTAAATTGATGTTTAAAAGTGCAAGGATTAATAAGCAAAATGACAGCATATGAACCCTTTTATATGCATAAATTTACACAGCATTTACTGGAAAAATAATACAAGGGGGTAAAGAATGGCTGGTTATTTTCTCGCTCATAAAAGCACGTTTGCAAAAAGGCTGGTTACAGTTGCGGATAACTCGATCTTGGTTTCATATCATCTTTGGAAAGAGATCTGGAGTCTCGGAATGGATAATTGCTACTCCTATAGAGAATGACTGCAGAGCTGAAAGAGTTGACTGGAAGTAAATAATGTACAAGCCTTCATTCAAATTCACCAGCTTGAGTGTGGGTTCACCATGTTTTGGACCCTGAAAAATTACAAGCATATCTAAAGTTGTATCAAAATGCGTTCAGTCTCATGCAGAACAAAAACAGCCTCCCTCCCTCCACAACCCAACCATCCACCACCACCACCACCATATCCACCAATTAGAAATACAGTTATATATTTCCGTAATGATATGAAATTCTGCATATAAATAATATAACTGGAAGAACCAAGGATGGAGCTTGAAAAAATACTCCGATTCAGATATTTCAGCATCACCATGTCACGCATAAATAAGAACGAGAAAGTTTATACATAAAGAGAAAAACTCAAAATAATTATCTAGACTCTATGAAGAATAATAAACTCTGAACGATTATCTGATAGAATAGGCTCTGGTTTGCCTCTTCACAGTTAACTTTTATGGGTACAGTTACAACAGATGCTAGATGTCTGGTAGAAGAAAACGATGACGGCTCTATTCTAGGAGCTTAATTTTCAGCTCAAGTATAGAATTCATCACTCCTGCTCAAGGGTCTCTGTTTTTGCTATGCAAAAGTTTCATTTGGTGTTCTTGTGCCTGGAGATGTAAAACCAGGCCACATTTTGTTTCTTGGGCTTCCATGAAGCATGCCTTAGAGAACATGCAGAGCTATCTTGTTATCACTCTATCTCTCAGCAACCAGCAATTTCTAAGTTGGAAAGATTATCCTAATACAACAAAGATTTTCCTTTAATATGATGCGCAATAAGAATGCACTAGAAGTATGATCCATCGAGAGGCAAGGAGAACAACTTAATGTAGTGTTTGATAGAAAAAAATATTATCCATCGATAAGTGTACGGGATAGAGTTTATCCCCTGGCTATCCCTAGGGATATCCTTGGCTATCCCATTGATCATATCAAATGCAAAAAGGTAAATCCATAGGATAACTTTTTTTTTACTCTTATTTGAGGGATAATTAGCTATTCTTGCATTTTCTAGGAAATAAATTGAGGGATAACCCATGGTTAACCATGGTTAACCATGGATTATCCCTTTGGTTAACTTTATTCCTAGCTATCCCTTAGGTAGCGTTTGATAGAAAAAATATTATCCATGGATAAGTGTACGGGATAGAGTTTATCCCTGGTTATTCCTAGGGATATCCCTTGGCTATCCCATTGATCATATCAAATGCAAAAAGGTAAATCCATAGGATAACCTTTTTTTACTCTTATTTGGAGGGATAACCAGCTATTCCTGCATTTTCTAGGAAATAAATTGAGGGGATATCCCATGGTTAACCATGGTTAACCATGGATTATCCCTTTGGTTAACTTTATTCCTTGCTATCCCTTATAGTTATGGCTTTTGGGAATAAGAGGGGATATCTCCTGGATATCCCCTCTTATCCCCTATTTCAAACACTACCTTATAGTTATAGCTTTTAGGAATAAGAGGGATATCCAGGGGGATATCCCCTCTTATTCCCTATTTCAAACACTACCTAAATGTATAAAACGACATGAACTACATGGCATAGAGTACTATCTAGATAGCTGCTCCGGACCAGCCAAATACCTCATATCCTGAGTAATTAGAAAATTCATCCTCTATAGTGAACACAATCTATATTTTTGAAGGGGGATTTCTCTTTTTTCCATGATCATAAAAATTACCAAGAAAATGCATCTGGATGATGGTAGCATGGTATCAAGTTGTTTGGCATATTGTTGCTGAGATTGTGAGAAGCTATGAATGGAACAAAAGAAACCACCACTCCAACAAGTATGAAAAAACTCTATTTTCTTCATCTATCAATGTATGACAAAGACTGACCTCAAAAAGTTCAGCATAGCAACCACTGCTAAGCAACGACTTGAGACAGTTCAGGTTTGAAGCTTTGGCTATGGAGTCTAAACAAGCTTTAGTTACTTACTAAAACATGACAATTTCAAATCAAAAATGAAGAAAAGGTGAAAGATAGTGTTGCAAGGAATTCCATGTGCGATGAATGTAGCATTAAACACAGGCAATGAGAAAATATTTCACAGACGAAGATGAGAAGATATTCCACCATGGATGCAAAAGGAAGAGATATAAATATAGAAGACAACCCTAATTCCATTTACATCCTGACTTTTTTTTTCTCTCTCTGAAAAACAAGAATATATGCATGTTAAAAAAGTGGCCGGGTTCACATTATGGGAGACATGCCCCCACACTCCCGGAAGAGGCCATGGTGGAAGCAGAAGGCTTGGAAAAGCTTTCCAATTAATTTTTTCTCCAAATTTGTTGAGCCAAATCATTGAGCGTGGTGAATCAAGAAATTTAAGACACACTTAACAAATAGCAAAGAGAATGTATGACCATTAAATCCACAGCTGGATCATAGTTTGTAACCACTAAAATGGTCAAAAGAATGCAAGAGGAAAAAAAAGTAAAAAAATTAAGCTTCCACAGCGTCTAAGGCATACACTGAGGAAGGTGAATTTGCACTCTGTGATCTGATAGAGGTGGCAAAATTAATATGAACAACTTGGTGTGGCTCAGAGAAAGAGTAAAAGAAAAATAAACTTAAGATTTCAACTGCTCAGATATGATTAGAATAATGAATCTGGAAGACAAACTTGAGATTCCAGTTATTTTCTTGAAGCACCACACAAGTTATTTTAGACCAAGAAAATATATCATGGAAATTTATGGTAGGATTAGAGGAACCAATGCCTAATCCAGAACAGTGGAATCACAATAAGGTGATTTAAGAGATAGCTAAAACTTAAGATTATGTCCTAACAAACAAATGAGAAAGTGGGAAACTATATGCACTCATACGAAATAGAACAAAACACCTGCTTCTGAAAATCTAATAAAATGCAAATGAGAATAAGAAGGAAGCACATGCAATTATCAAGAATGAAGCGGGCTGTGCAGTTAGTAACTAGTAACTCCAGCAGTCTTGACCCATTACTGAGTAGTGATATGGATAAGAATGAGAACCAGCTGTAAGAATGTAAAATACCAAAGGATAAAAGACTAATGAAAGGTGTTTCATGCAACAAACAAGGCACAATAATCGAAGTAAATGTTCAACCCAAGAATCAGAACTGCAATGATACTTTGGGAGATGAATATGGAACATAGTACAAAATATTGATGCATCTCAAAATATTCTGATGCATAGTGCAGTTATACATAAAGTACAACCATGTAAAATGAATTGAGCATCCATGGACAAGACAAAAAACATGCACCTGCAATCAGATGCAACAAGGTAGACCTCAGATGTCAAGTTCAAAAGCTCGAAAGAGGAGGCAGAACAATAGTCACTAAGGGGAAAGAATGGTGAGTATCATATAATTCCTAAGCACTATTACGGCATTTAATAAGATCAACTAAGAAACGGTTAATCCACTACACAAATACAGTCATGATCAACTGGTTAAGTTCTAACTAAAGATCAAAATGACTACAACGGGCTGAAAAATTTTTCGAGTAGCTAAAGTCATCATTATTTGAGTAGCTAAGCCAGATAGCAATTTTCATAACAAGGTAACATCTGGAGTTAATGATCAACAGAATGTAGAATGTTTCCAGGCTACGCAAAGACATACTCACAGAATCACAAGCGCGACCAAATAGAAAAATTAGAAATTTTGGAAATTTCCTGGTGTCTTCTCATTCATGTAAGCAGACAAATTCAGGTCGTGTACTTATCAACAAAAAGTACAATGAATACATAGGATATTAAGGGCAGAGGCCAAAAGGAAACCAAATAAATAGATAAAAGAAACAATTCCTTACACACCTGCATAAATAGGTCAACTGCTTTGCGGTCCTCTTGCAATTCCTTTGGCAGCAAAGCTTTTGAATAAATAGAGCTGTTGTTAAGCACTGTCAAAGGACACCCAATATCCCACCCACCACAGTCACAATGTCCACCAGACCTCCATCTCTCAAGAAGACTAGATGGGCCATCAGTTCGGGTAATTGGACTACCATGAAAACCAGCTGGAACTAAAACATCCATGCTCCTGGAAGATTTCCTTGAATTTCGCTCAAGACCTTCTTCTCTATTTTCTGAAGCAGATGAAGGCTTTGGACAATCATCAATATGACCAGCTCTCTTGAGAAACTTAAGGCCCCAACCACCAGCAGCAGCCAGTTTATTGCTATCGTGCCGATAGTCTTCCACAACAATTGCAGCCAATTCAGTGTTGGGTGAGAAATCATCTGCGAGGTGATTTAAAGCAAATGATTCATCAACATTGCTCAACTCACCTACAAACACTTCCTCCAATTCCTCAGACAGAGAACCTGCTTCACCAACCCTAATAGTAGATTTACGCTTAGAAAAATGATTTGGTCTAAATATTCCTGCCACCTTCTCAGAAAACTTCTTGCTTTTCATAGGAGAAGAGGAGGATCTTTGCATTTCTTTTGAATGATCTTCATTAGCACCAAATAAGACAAACTCAGTCTTAATGAATTTAGATTGATTTGAGTTCAGAACTAGGGAACTCGATACCTTCATCTTGCCAACCAAATCTGAGACACCACAGATAGGCTTTCTGTAATGCTTTTGACAAGCATTTTTGAATGAAATAAGTACATGTAGTCCATGGCCTTGTCAACTGAGGACGTGACTTCAGAGGATTGGCTAAATATAATTCCCTCAGATCATCATTCACAGAGAACACAAAATGAGGAAACCCTCTCCTCCACACACAGCGAAGAAGCCCTGCTGAAATGGAGCAGAGTGCAGATGAAGAGGACCAATAAGAACATGGTGAGTTTGTAGTTGAGCAAGACAGAACCATCTCATCAGAGAAGTTATAATTAGTTTTTTGCTTCCTAAAAGAATTTGCCTCCATCCTGGGCCTTTCTGATGAGATGC